>JALPQI010003097.1:0-89762 GCA_025490895.1 Thaumatotibia leucotreta | reverse complement strand
CAAAAACATTGTTTTAAGTCGAAATAATATTAAACAACGTACTCATATTTCTTCAACTCCCCAGGGAATTTCACTTTTGTATAACTCCCGAGACGCATGCAAGTAATAGCACGCTTAGAAAAAGTGTGTTGAAAAGGTTATTTACAGTCACGCCGATTGGGTGTCCCTAAAAGTCAAAATGTCTATGAGTTTAAGAACATCTGATTTCTATCACAATCTCTGTTTATTATTAATTGAAAAAACAAATATTATCAAAACAATTTCAACTTTTTCAATTCAATAAGAATATTATACTCTAAAAGGTATATGACGGTTCCACGGAAAAAACATGTCCAAAGCTTAAAAAAATCAGGGCAAATTCACACCTTATTCTATTAAATGTAAGGTGTTTTTTCCTTCTGTAATTTGAATTGACTAGACGTGTTCTTTCCGTGGACCATTCACATTAAACAAAATGCGGTCGTACAATTATTTTATTAATTTCTCTCAGTAATTGGAGGCAATCAGGCTTCACAAGCCAATACATATTTTATTTTGTTCTATTCTTAGTATTCAGGTAACTGACAAATGACAGAGTAAAATCATTATAAGATTGGATCGGCATCAATTATTGGTTGGTAATATTAATCAAAAGATACCTAATTGCTTATAAGTAACGTAGGCCACCAGACAACGTACTGATAGAAATCAGGCTTAAAGAGTGTTTTCCCAACTTATCGTAAATCATAATGTATAATGATAAACTCGCGTATATTAACTAATTTTAACTTAATTCCGACGTTTCGAACACTTTACAGGGTTCGCGCACTGAAGTTAAAATTAGTTAATATATGCGAGTTCATCAATTTTCATAGTTTTATTTCATGTGTAATCCTCGCGGTAACCGAAGAAAATTTCATAATGTATAATTTTGTCAGCCTCAATAGCCTGGTTGGCTGCCTACAAATCTGGAGGTTCCGGGTCGAATCCTGGCGAGGGCATTATTTGTGTAATTATTTATCACAAAATTAATATTTGTTCCTTGGTCGTCGCTGTCTATGTATGTAAATATCTATACGTATTTATCTACGTCGCTTGGTACCCATTACCACAAGCCTTAATTGAGCTTACCGTGGGATAAGGTCGATTTGTGTAAATATGTCCAGAGATATTTATTTATTTATTTAATTCTTAATATGTAGGTGAAGTTTGATATTTACCACTGCTTGACAACCTTATACAATAAACACCCAAATAATCGACATGTTAAAACCCAATTTTCGACACCCCGCTGTAAACTTGATCGCTATGATATCATGATTTCAAATGTCGTTTATTGGGGTTGTGTCGGGCACTGGCGCTTTTACGATACCAAGACTTGGCTTGGCATCTCACCGTATTATCTATCTCAGATGGGAATCAATTCCTTATTGTGATTAATATCGTTTCATTGCAGTATATCCTTTCACCGAAAAACAATCGGTATGAATAAAAATTATATTTCGTGAATACCGGGTGTTCCAAGATTATGGGACATGAAGGGAAAGTACCTTAACCCTTAACCACCTACGTGCGGTCTCAGAGACACTGGATTATTCAAAATTGACAATAACTGAAGGCAAGTACATCGCTCAAGCCTCTGTGACCTTGTACCTTTGCCTGGCTCTTCCGCAGTGCCGGCCATGCTGTCGACTCGTTCAGACATGCACTCATTTGGATTTGGTGAGTAATAAACTGGCATCGGCGGTCCATGAGACCGCATGTAGGTGGTTACGATACATTTTGTAAGTCTCTCAGTGACCGCACGTAGGTGGTTGTGTTATTTAAATTTCATAATAATTGTTACTATAGTTTGACACAGTTTTGAAAAAAGGTTCAAATTTATGAAGAAACTGGCCAAAAAATAATTGAGACCCTATTTATCTGAGCGTCGTGCAAAAAATCAGCGTCTTTCGCGGGACTAGAAAATTGCTTTGAATTTGAATGTTCGAACAAATTGTGTGTCGATGGCAGGCAATAATGGTTATGATCAAAGCATGTAATTTTACAAAAATAACTTATTTGTAAGAAAATTAGATAGTATAATAGCATTTTTGATTGATCAATTTTATTATTTTATAATGAAAAGGTTAATATAATATTCTTTAATTTTGTGATCTTATATCCTGAAGGATACTTAGTTTTGTAATCGAAAATACAACACTTTGATAAATATGTTCAGTTTGAAATACAAAACGTTGATTATTTATGTATTCTTGTTGGTTTGTAGATGCCTAAAATAATTAAAAGTGTATTTAATATAGTTAAACCCCCTTCAGTCACACCAAAGTAAATAAATCAGGTCCCATAAGAGGAAGCGGTCTCCATGACCGCACGTAGGTGGTTGTGTGATACAAACACGACGTAGGTAGTCAAGGGTTAAATATCATAGATAGGATATTTTGCCGAAAGAAGACTTTATTTTATTTTGAAAATTAACACTTTGAGCGCGGGGAACGGGATCGGCTACGAGCGTAGCGCGTAGCGCTCGTCCGCAATGAAAGTGTTAAATAATAGTGCATTTAAAAAAATCCAAAAAATCTAGCTTTTTCTAGACATGGAACCGACCTTAATGCGAAAAAATTTTTTCGTAATTTTATGATGTCATTCGAAAGAATGAAAATGGATAAAAAATATTTTAGGTACTTTCCCTTCATATGTTACAATAGTCATGGGACGCCCTGTATATATTTCCGAAAAAAAAAATATGCGTTCTACTATATTCGTAATAATATGTACGTTCTGATTTGAACTCGCCACCTTCCGCATCAAAGTATCTGGCCTTACCCCTTGGCTACTAATAGCTTTTTCATCACACCTGTTCGGTAAGTGCACCATTATGCGCCGTATATGCGTCATTACGCCCGAGGGCAATCAAGGATTTTTATACAACACTACGTCGCACTAGTGCCGCGCCCGCAGGCGACGCAGGCGCGCTGCTTCGGGATTTCTGTTATAAAAATGATAAAAAGTCATTCCTGATTTCGAGAAATGATTTAGACCATTTTATTGTAGTATTGTGAAAATATATTGTTTTATTTAGGTACTTTTATTGTCTCACAGGTGTGATGAAAAACATTGTGTGTGCCACGGGCGGTACAAGAATTTTTTTTTTTTTCATAGCCTACTTGTTGTCCCATTGCTGGGCAAAAGCCTCCCCTCTCTTCCTCCAATCGTCCCTATCCATGGCCAGTTCTCTCCACCTCACGTCGTACGCGTCCATGTCGTCCCGCCATCTCCTCTTTGGTCTGCCTCTGCTCCGTTGGCCATCTTGTGGCTCCCAGTCAGTTAGGATTTTAGCCCAATACGACGGATGCATTCGGCAGACGTGCCCCGCCCATTCCCACTTGAGCTTGGCGGCCTTCATACCCACATCTGTTACTCCGGTCTTGGAACGCAGGTCGGTATTTCGTATACGATCTGTCCTACGAACACCCAAAATGCTGCGCTCCATAGCTCGCTGACAAACCTTGAGGTTGGACTTTTGAGCTTCAGTCTGAGACCAAGTTTGAGCGCCGTAGGTTAGGATGGGCAGGATACACATATCGAGGAGTTTGCGCTTAAGCGACAGTGGGAGGTTGCCCTTCATTAGCGTCTTCATGGACCAGAAGCTCTTCCAGGCGTTTGCGATACGACGATCGCAAGGTACAAGAATTATTATTTCTTATTTACCGTCCTTAATACACAATGTACTGTATTAGGGTACCATCAAATCCACAAACAGACTAACATTGCTCTAATATTGAAATATGCGGATAATTAGGCAATATTCGATTTGCATAGAACCCATTAGACCATTACGACAACTTCGACCTATTAATCTTGCCGACACAATGGAAACAGCTGCTTATTTGCCAATCAGGCGATTCCATTTACAACGGAGTGAAATTTAAGGTTCCACTAATAATATATATTTTTTTATACCACGTCGGTGGCAAGCAAGCATACGGCCCGCCTGATGGAAAGCAGTCACCGTAGCCTATGGTATACGTATACGTACATACCTGCACCCCCCCCCCCCCCCAAGGGTGTCACATGCGTGTTGCCGACCCAATAAGAATTTGTACACTCCTCTTTTGAAGAACCCCATACTGTAGTCCATCGGGAAAACCTCGGCAGGGAGTTCATTCCACAGACGGACCGTCCGCGGGAGGAAGTTCCTCTGAAAGCTCTTAATATAAATATCAACCCCCAATTTTCTTTCATTTACCATTTAAACGCCTTACTTCTCAATTTTAGAATTATAATTAACATGAGAATCAAACATAAAAAATATTACAGATCCAAATTACCCCAAGCGCCGACAAGTACTGACGTATGTGTTTGGCCCAGGGTCTTCATGACGAGGACCCTCTTAATGGGTCGGAACATGTCAAGCAATCGATATCCTTTTATTAGTAAACATATCATAGTGCCCACGATTTAAAAAAAAACACTAACGCTACGACATTAGACGCCTCGCACTCGTGAATTTGTACATGAGTGTGACAGGGAAGCAACACTTCGTTCGTGGTTTGCGATAGGGCCTCTGAGGCCCTAGTCCAGCAGGCATTCGGTGTGAAAAGCTATAAATGAATTAATATTATTGATTCGAACAATATAAGATCGAAACATTGTATGGGAAATCATCCTTCGTAACCTAGCCTCCGTATCATCATCTGTCAGCCTCCGTAGCTTAGTTGGTAGTGACCCTGCCTACGAAGCTGGAGGTTCCGGGCTCGAATCCCGGCGAGGGCATTATTTGTGTATTTATTTATCACAAATATTTGTTCCCTGGTCATGGCAGTATCTATATGTATCTATCTAACTATTATACATATCGTCGCCTGGTACCCACATCACAAGCCTTAATTGAGCTTACTGACTAGGTCGATTTGTGTAAGATGTCCCAAAATATTTATTTATTTATATAAATCATCATATGACTTTTCATTCGAATCTGTCATTCTATTCTTGGACACCCTGCCCACCCGATATACCTGTGGCCTATTTCACCATAATTACAATTGTGACAATTGTAAAATATCACTGTTACTGACGTCACAGGCCTCCGTAGGCTACGGCTACCGCTTACTGTCGGACGGTCCATGTGCTTGTTTGCCACCAACATAAAATTTTTACTAATAACGTTATTATATCGTTAATAAACTACTTTTTATTTTCCGAAACCCGTGACAATTGTCGCAAGGCTTAGTACAATTTTCATTAATTCTTGACATGAGGTTCGGCTTATGTCGGAATTTCGCTACAATTGTCGTGATTTTTGTGACAATTGTAATTTTGCTTCGCATAAAAGTAGCTATTTACTGCTGATTTATTAAAGTTCCTGCACTAATTTTTATGTTGGTGGCAAACAAACGCACGGCCCTTCCGATGGTAAACGGTAACTGTAGCCTATAGACGCTCCCTATTGGAGAAACCGTAGATTTACAATTGTAGGACTTGTCAATGTTGTGAAATTGGGGCCTGATGGCGACTGCAAATCAATCCGACACCAGTTTATTTATTTGTCCTTATCTATCAATTAGACAGTTGCGCTTGATAGAAAGGGTCCAAACGTTATTAGCTAAAATACGTCTCGTAAGGATTTATGAATATGACGCCAAGTGTGTATGTCAATTAAGTCATCTTCTTCTTCTACCTAGCGTTATCCCGATCTTTGCCAGGGTCCGTTTTCCTGCCACATTTCCTCCACTTTGCGCGATCCTGGGCATCTTCTACTGTAAGCCCATTCATACTCATGTCAGCCTTCACATTTAGCCATCGCTTCTTTGGTCTGCCGCAGGGTCGGGGGCCGTGAAGAGCTAGGTTAAGGTATATGTTTCCTACGTAGTCAGATGGCCTACGATAAACGTGACCAAACCACCGAAGACGGCATTCTTGATCAAGAATGCCGAGAAAATCGCAATGATGTCAAATGTTATTGCAGTTATTTTAGTTGGAATGAATGTGTCGCCGTTTCTAATATAAAATCAAAAGTGATCGCATTTTTATATTTACATATTTTGTGTTCTGGCGTCATGATTATTAGAAAAAATGCTGTAAAATGAACTAAGGTATACAAATATTATACGATATTGACCACAGAAGAGCAACCTTTTTAGAGTTCCGTAGTCAACTATTATTGTTTCACCATGTCTGTCCGTCCGTCCGTCCTTGGATAGTCTCAATGATCGTTAGCATTTGAAAGCTGAAATTTGGTACTAATATGAAAACCATTAACTACAAAGGAGTATACAGTAAAAAGCGAAAAAGTGTTTTAATAGGCTACCCCTGCGGGTAACGGGGGGAGCAATATGTATATTTAAGCATAAATATGGATCTACAAGAATATTTTTTGGATTACGATAATATTTTCCGAAAAAATCGCTTCGAAAGCCTCTCCTAACTTTAGAACCGTTAAAAAAATATTACCGTAATTGTGTTACAGGACTTTAATAAATAATGTAATAGGAATAGCAACTTTAAAATGTTATTTTATTATATGAGATAATGAAGAAATAACGTCTACGGATAATAGAACTAATGGGCTAATTAAACAGAAAACTCGTGAAGTCAAAACATAACCAGACTTCACAGTTAAAAAATGAAAATGTTTTGATTGTGTCGTAATCATAATTACCAATCCTTTTGCGATTTTAAAATGTGTTGTTTGAAAAATGAATAAGCTTGTACCTAATTGGCTCATAAGGACTAATTATTAACATTCACTTTTAATCATTTTTTATAATGATATGCAAAATACACCAAGAAATTAATAACGTCAGTACCTAATGTTTACTTCAAAACACTGTCTCAAAACATGCCCCACATTTAATAAAAAAAACCGCAAATTTTTTCAACAAAAACTAGAATTACCTCCATAAATCAAGTTAACTCCATTTCAAAATTAAAACATCACTAATCAGCTCGACTAATTACACAAAACACAATTTTTCATTTATGTTCATTTACGCGAGCGGTGACCGGCCGCACGGCGCGCACAACCATTCGCTACGAACTGCGAATAGGCACTGATTCTGATTCGGCATTGGACGATGTTGTCCAAAGGTGAGGGACTCGGGCGCCCCCGGATGCCTTCGGGACCTCTCGGCCGCATCCCGATTCGATTGTGAAGATTTCATATTTCGAATTTCGAAAAAGCGTTAAGTTTCATTGCAGTTTTGTAACTGCTTGTAGGTTGCAAGAAGTCTATTATTTTACTAACGTTGTACAGTTAACTACAAAGAGATGTATCCACGTTAGTCTTACAAAATGAAGGAACTTTTAGTATGCAAAAAATATTTACCCTTGCTTCGTGACATTTTCAGTATTCACCAAATCTTACACTAATATCGATTCGTTTTAAGTGCAATTATTATGTATCCAACCAAACTTCCTATGAAAGTACTCCTGCAACCTTCATTTTTACCTAACAATATGTTATTACAAATATAAGTCATATTTCAATATTCTAAAGAAATGTATCCATTTTGAATAGTTTGCCATAACCTGAGATAGATGTATGCAGTGACAAATCTGCACTGCTTTCGTGAGTTGTCAGTCAGTCAGACGTCAAAGCAATCCTTGTCGCATATGGATCAAATATTATTTATAAGTTACTAGCTTTTGCCCGCGGCTTCGCACGCGTAGATTTTGGACTTCTATGAAAAAAATATTTTCAACCGACTTCAAAAAAGAAGGAGGTTACCATTTCGATTGTATGTAGTTATATATTATGCATGTTACACGGTTTCCTGCAAATAATGAATCCTATTTTGTTTTTTTTTTCTCAGGAGATTCAAAAGTGGCCGAAATAAGTTAAATATTTGTGATATATTTTTTTGGGTTTCGCCTTGACTTGTTGACAATCATTTAATCGAATGTTGTTTAAAAGGCAACGGTTCAAGTATTTTCATTTCATCGACAAGTCATTCTGTCGAAGAATAATTTTCATTAAATTTTAATCGGGGAAGTTTGAATGGTGCTTGAGGTTTTCCTTTACGGGTTCTTATTTTAGTTTGGTTTAAATTTAGTAATATTTATTCCGCAGTTCTAAACTAACCCGGAACCTACTTTGATAGCTGTTTGCTTATATGTGGGGTCACAGTTGTAACGTAACTTAAACATATTTTAATAGCCGTTCGTTTCTATGTGGGGTCGCACTGGTCGCAGTTTTAACCAAACCTAAACCTACTTTGATAGCCGTTTACTTTTGTGTGGGGTCGCAGTTCTAACCTAAACTAAACCTACTTTGATAGCCGTTTGCTTTTGTGTGGGGTCGCAGTTCTAACCTAACCTACTTTGATTGCCGTTTTCTTTTGTGTGGGGTCGCAGTTCTAACCTAAACTAAACCTGCTTTGATAGGCGTTTGCTTATGTGTGGGGTCGCAGGTCTAACCTAACCTAAACCTACTTTGATAGCTGTTCGCTTATGTGTGGGGTCGCAGTTCTAACCTAAACTAAACCTACTTTGATAGCCGTTTGCTTTTGTGTGGAGTCGCAGTCCTAACCTAAACTAAACTTGCTTTGATAGCCGTTTGCTTATGTGTGGGGTCGCAGTTCTAACCTAACCTAAACCTACTTTGATAGCCGTTTGCTTTTGTGTGGGGTCGCAGTTCTAACCTAACCTAAACCTTCTTTGATAGCTGTTCGCTTATGTATGGGGTCACAGTTTTACCCTAACATAAACCTATTTTAATAGCCGTTCGTTTCTGTGTGGGGTCGCACTGGTCGCAGTTCTTACTTAACCTAAACCTACTTTGATAGCCGTTTGCTTATGTGTGGGGTCGCAGTTCTAACCTAATCTGAACCTACTTTGATAGCTGTTTGCTTATCTGTGGGGTCACAGTTCTAACCTAACCTAACCTAAACCTATTTGAATAACCGTTCATTTCTGCGTGGAATCGCAATGGTCGCAGTTTTAACCTAACCTTAAACTACTTTGATAGCCGTTTGCTCATGTGTGGGGTCGCAGTTCTAACCTAACCTAAACCTACTTTAATAGCCGTTAGTTTCTGTGTGGGGTTGGAGTTCAAACCTAACATAAACCTACTTTCAAAGCCGTTCGTTGCTGTGTGGGGTTACTATTCAAACCTAACCTGAACCTCCTTTGATAGTCGTTCGTTTTTGTGTGGAGTCGCATTTCTAAACAAAACCAAAACCTACTTTGATAGCCGTTCGTTTCTGTGTGGGGTCGCAGTTCTAACCTTTCCTAAACCTAAGTAGAATTTTACCTTATTACATTCTGTTTGAAGTCTGTTTCATTGAACAGCATATTAGTATGATATAATTAAATATTTAATTGCAAATAAACTACACGAATTAGAAAGCTGAATTTACAGTGAGGCGGCCCGCGTACCCGCGCTGCTTATACATACATACAGGGTGTTTTTTATATCATTAGCCATATTGCAATATGTGTTGGGTAAAGGCGTAAAAAAATATTTGGTAAAACAAAAATAATCCATTTTTCATTATCCTTTTTGTTATAGATTTTTTTTTTAATCCCATTATCTAACGAATGTTTGGTCACTATGATCACTTGCTTACTTTGCGTATTGCCCCACCATCTCATAACTGCCAAATCAGATTGGAAAGGGTGTTTGAGTTTGCAACTTTAATTAACCCGCATAAGGTAACTAATTCAATGCATTATAACGTACGTAACAAGTTTCCTACGCATGGTGGGGAATGGAGGTGGAGCTTAACTTGCAGGTAAATCCCACGAGACAGCACTATCAGTCTATCGCATACAGTACTAATAATGAGGGTATTTTAAATTGCGCGCCGATCTGAGGGTAGTTTGACTCGAGCGCTTTCACGCAATCGCACTCCTTCTTTGTTTACAGAGTGCTGTACAAATGGCACATGGCATCTTGCGATCAGCCGAGCCAGCATAATTTGACCTCAAGAACGGAGTAACTTAAATGTTCCGTCATACAAACGCGTACTGGTTTACCTTAGATATCGATTCTAATGCACTCTCTAAGCAAATTGAATTGTTGATGACGACGAGCAGGTACAGGTAGGTATGCGCTTGGGCAGTTTTAATCAAATAACAATCGTGTGTGCATGTAGTTAGGACATTTTATTCATTGTTTAGTGCCGATGGTGGGGTGAGTGACGTCGGCTGATCGGTGCTTGTGATGAACTCCTGATTGGCTAAGACTTGACTACTCAAACCTGCTACCCTTTTGTCTGCCATCGAATCGCACGGATTGAAACAAACTTGCCTAGTGACCACAAATTATGTTTTGGCCGGATAAAAAACGGGAAAAAAACTAAAAAAAAGTGTCACTTTTTTTTTCAAAAATGTTGTGTACTGGTGATCGCGAATGACATATCCAAATTTGGCTAACGACATAACAAACACCCTGTATACTGTCCGCGAGCTGTCAAACAAACATTTGAAATTCGTTCGCTTTGAATCATATGTCGCCATGAAAATTGTAGATATTTTTTACGAACAAACAAATAAATATGGTTTTGTCTAGACTTAAAAACTAAAACCTCACAATGACCTTTCATGTAGCAAACTGCATTACTTACCTAAATTTAATATTAAAAGTATATACGTATTCATTAATCGTACCTATGTTACTCGTATATAACATGGTATGTAGATAAATACCTACATCTTCATTGGCAAGAAGAACACTTCTATGAAGTTTTGAATTAAATAGCCCAACGAATCTGGTTCCTTCTTACAAACTTTAACCTTCCATTTAACCCCCATAGGGAATGAATTTTCAAAAAACCTGAAACACGCGTTTACTTATTTATTGTTAAAAACATTCATGTGAAGTTTCGAATAAAATAGCCCAACCAATCTTATTTCCCCATACAAACTTTAACCCTCCATTTAACCCCTTTAAGGGATGAATTTTCAAAAAACCTGAAACACGTGTTTACTTATTTATTATTAAAAACATTCCTGTGAAGTTTCGAATAAAATAGCCCAACTAATCTTATTTCCCCATACAAAATTTAACCCTCCATTTAACCCCCATAGGGAATGAATTTTCAAAAAACCTGATTTAAGTGTTTACTTATTTATTGTTAAAAACATTCATGTGAAGTTTCGAATAAAATAGCCCAACTAATCTTATTTCCCCATACAAACTTTAACCCTCCATTTAACCCCCATAGGGAATGAATTTTCAAAAAACCTGAAATAAGTGTTTACTTATTTATTGTTAAAAACATTCATGTGAAGTTTCGAATAAAATAGCCCAACTATCTTATTTCCCCATACAAACTTTAACCCTTCATTTAACCCCTTTAAGGGATGAATTTTCAAAAAACCTGAAACACGTGTTTACTTATTTATTATTACAAACATTCCTGTGAAGTTTCGAATAAAATAGCCCAACTAATCTTATTTCCCCATACAAACTTTAACCCTCCATTTAACCCCCATAGGCAATGAATTTTCAAAAAACCTGAAATACGTGTTTACTTATTTATTGTTAAAAACATTCCTGTGAAGTTTCGAATAAAATAGCCCAACTAATCTTATTTTCCCATACAAACTTTAACCCCCCATTTAACCCCTTCACGGGACGAATTTTCAAAAATCCGTTCTTAGTGCGCCTCTAAACATTATAAAGAATCTACATGCCAAGTTTGAACTCTCTAGGACCAGCGGCTTGGGCTGTGCGTTGATTTAAGTCAGTCAGTCAGTCAGTCAGTCAGGACATTGCCGTTTATATATATAGATAACCAGAGGGCCTATTGCGAACTACGAACGACACGAACTCTCTTTCGCACTTGCAATGTCGAACGTAAGTGTGACAAAGAGGCAAAACTTCGTTCGTGGCTCGCAATAGGCCCTCAGGACCGCTACTGCGAAATCCGAAATCATCAAATCGAAAAAACTTGTCACGGTTACTCTTATTATACCCTAATTGGAGTGACAAGTTCCTTTGCTGCTGTTCAGCGGTAGGTGCCGAAGCTAGCTAGGAAAATACGTTTGCCATTTGAATTGCAAAAACTGCATTCAACGAACTAATTACAGAATGAAAAATCAAGGAAAAGTTTGCAAGAGGAAGATATTTACTTATACCAACATTTTTCTTAAATAATCAAATCAACAAAAAAATCTAATCCTTAATTTAACAAAAAATACATAAAATAATGTCTTCAAGGACTCAATATCTTGTATAACTACCGTCAGCATCAATTACCGACTGCAATCGATCGGGCATTGAACGAACACAGTTTTCGCAGAAGTTATCCCCTCTATAGTAATCCCATAGTTGGAACACGCGTTCTTTTAAAATTTCTTTAGTTTTTATACGAGTATCTGTTGGGTTCCAATTCAGCACCATCAATCTCCACAAGTTTTCAATCGGGTTCATGTCGGGACTTTTTGGTGGAAGCTTAATTAGGTGGTGGTCGTCCTGGTTTTCAATCCAAGTTTGGACAATACGCGAATTGTGCACTGACGAATTATCATGTATCAAAGTTATTAATCCGTCTCCGAATACATTTTTAGCGGTGGGCATCAACACGCCTTCTAAAATTTCTTTTTATTTTTTTGCATTCGTCCGAGTAGGTAAAATCTATTAGACTTTTTTGTTTCCAAATTTGAAAATGTTTTGTTTGAATTCTATTCTGAATTTAAACTTATTGGTTACATTTCTTTGTAACATTAGGAGTTTACCTAAGTTTGTCAATACATATAGGTAGATAATAAAAGAGGTTTGTAAGTATAAATTAAGAGGAAACATAGTGGGATACATTATTGTTGTATATTAAACGAGTCGATGATAATGTAAGGTTTGATTGCTACTAGAAATGTCACTAACCAAGGGTAATTAATTATGGCAATTTAAAATTTACTTCATTTTGTAACATTAACGTGGATACATCTCTTTGTAGTTGACTGTACCTATAATGTATGAATAAGTTATTTTATAAAGATCACAGCTGAAATACTTTTAAAAAGTTATTATTTTCATTAAAAAAATAAAAGAATTATCACGGCCTCACAATTATAAAATGAATAATGATATGGAATTCCTCTTCCTAATGATATGGAAAAAGCATATAAAATTAGATATTTTTCTTACATATTTTAAAAAATGGTTCCGGAAAAACCGCTAAAGATTAAAACTAACTTAAATTATATTCTGTTTTCAATAATCTATCAATGCCCTAAACTTACATATATGTTACCATAGTAAATGACCAAATGGTGAGCCCTCCCACTGATTGCTAAGTGATTTAACATTTACGCCTACCTACATGCTACCTCATATGATAATAGGATAGTTTAAGTTTGTATGTATTCATTAACCTGTCAGCCTCCGTAGCCTAGTTGGTAGTGATCCTGTCTACGAAGCTGGAGGTTCCGGGTTCGAATCCCGGTGAGGACTTTATTTGTGTATTTATTTATCACAATATTTGTACCTTGGTCATGGCTGTCTAGATGTATTTAAGTATCCATATGTATCTATCTGTTATATATATATCGTCGCATGGTACCCACATCACAAACTTACCGTGTAATTCAGCTTACCGTGGGACTATGTCGATTTGTGTAAGATGTTCCAATATATTTATTTATTTATTATTATTAACTGTAAATCTAAAATAAGTAAGTACTTACAGTTTAGTTCAGTTATTTATTCAATCACAACTTTCATGTCATATTAAAACAAAAAAACACCTCCATAATCAACACTAAAATAAAAACCTAATTTAAAATTTGAACATCTATTAACATTCATATAATCACAATAAACTATGCTGTAAAAGATAAAACAAATATAATTTTATTCATGAATTAACAAAAAAAATACTACAAAATGTTTACATAGTAATAACGTAATTTATATGTTATTTTGGTAAAAGAAAACAAGGAACATAATAATTACTTCAGCTCTTTTGATGATTCTGCTAATGAGTTACATTTTTGAAATTAATTGAATTTCCGTCTTTTTTATGTGCCGAAGGTAGACAACTGAGCTCTCAGCCCACCTGATGGGAAGCGGGAAAGGATGCCCATGGACATAGTGAAAAAAAATCGCCTATGCTCTGAGGACTTAGATGGTTGCGGTTTTATTATGAAGGCAGAAAAAATCTAAGTCATAAGTAGTGCTGAAAACATACTACAATATATGAAAATTGTTTTGAAAAGTAGTGCTGTCCAATTTTTCTGGGACATGAGTACCATTTAATTACATTTTAACCTGATTTTCAACTGCTGAACCCGAATCTGAGAATAGCTTTTTTTTTAAACAATTGAACAATTCTCGTGATATAATCATATTTTACATATATGTATATTAAATATCACGAGTTTCGAAATCCATAATTTTCGTTGTCATAGCTACCTATTTAAGTACGATAATAAATTAAATAAAAACTGCTATTCTTCTGAAAGCCCGGGAGAATAATTGCACAGTAAATTTTTTTTCATGTACCGATTCCCACTACCCGATAAATCCAAGTTCGCTAATGACTCACCGAACCACTATATCATTTCATCACATGTTCAAACCGACTAAAACCAAGTTGAGAGCCTTGCATGATGGATGGTGACGCAAACTATTATTCGGGAAGATTTATTTATAGCCACGGAGCTCGGCTAAAGGTCCCGACTTATCACGGGACGTGTCTTATCTCGACGGACTAACCAACAAGCCTGAAATTCGCCTCATATTATCTTTTATAATTTACCGCTGTTGGACTTGGTTTTGGCTTAATTGATCGTGAATTTCTTAGTTTTTGAGTTAGGTGTAAGAGAATTATGTAGGTTTGGATTTTTATTTACAGTTAGATATCGTATTTAAAACCCAATACGTCTTACAGTTGGTACCTAGTTTCTCTTTGTCTTCACATTTGCATTTCCACGAATCATACGAAAAGAAACAAAACAGCCATTTTTTATTTCCAAATTTTTTTTATTTGTAATAAGTTGGCGCTTTTAGAAACTATTTTCATTATGAATCATTTATAAATACATTTTTCCATTTTAAGGTGAATGTGTAATACAGACACGTGTTTTTCGAGTCTGAATAAAATTAGCAAATAAAATTAATACTTTTAAAACATTTTATTTATTTTATTTTCTTTATTGGGGAAGAAACAGACACGGGCAAAAAAGTACACGTGGCAGGATATTTATACAGTATGTACCACCTGCGTCCTTAGACAATCCCACTTGGATTTATTACAAGTATTCTGTAAGTGACATTGTCTTCGGATCAGTTGGAACATGATTGCAATTGTACACTATTTTTATGCTCGAATGCTCAATAATAAATAGTGGGTCGGACCATAAGAGCAAAACTTTGTCAAATTCGTGAAGCTTACATTTAGCAAGATTAAGAAAGGATCACAATCGATATTTGTTTAACAAATTAGTGTCCATATCAAAATCTAGAATATCCGATATTTGGGTATAAAGATATTAATGTTTAAGGTTTTTTAAACACTATTATATCAGCTCCACATACACATTTAACAATTTTTTATAATCGATGAAAAATCAGCTGTTTTCATTTATTAAAGGTAGGCTTTTTAATGATTTCATTTTAGGTAAGGCTTTTTATGTAAAAAGTAGTTACATTATTATATTGCATCGGATAACATCATTAAAAAGTTTGTTTTTATAGCAATTTTGGTAAATTATTTTGCCTTCGTTAAAAAATTCGCTTCAACAATATTATGTTCATCACATCAGAGGTTTCGTTTTTTGTATTCGTTTAGGAAAAAACCGGGAAAGTATTAAATTTTGATTAGATGTATCATATAATTGAAGGTACTCAAACTTTATGCTTCCTTATGTAAAATAGTTAATTACGACACCAGTGCGAAAAACATGAAATTTGTAATGAGTGGCGATGTTTTAAAACACGACCGAAGTGAGTGTTTTAAATCGATACGACTTAAGAATTTCCTTTTTGCACGTGTCTCGTACGACGTTTTTTAGTACAGATGGCCCTACGAAGTTTTGGACCTGATGTAAAATGAACCATTTCTCACACTAGCGCCTAAAAAAGACATTATCTGATCTAAAAATATAGTAACGCATTAGAATTGCTTTTTAGCGGAATTGAGTAACATAGCCAGCCTTAGGCATTGATACAACCAACGGCGATGCACGACAGGAAGTAGCGATCGGCGAGTTTTTTCTTCTCAGGCGAGTTCACTTTATATCGCTAGTGTCAGAAAATACAATTTAACCCCATAGGTCAAAGTTAGCTTTAAGATTTTTAATAATTATGTGTCATTTTTATCTTTTATATATGAAATAACAAGCAAGCATATAAACACATCTAATGAAATAAAAATTCATCGCAAAATGTATACATGTACGTATCCGGTCCGTTATTAATCATTTAAAAAACTTAACATGAAAAATGCATAGGTGAATCTAAAACTACGAATAAAGTTAAACAGAAGAACTAAAACTAAATGTCATATTTTAATGACAAACAACGGCATAAGTTGTGTAATTTTTAAGTGTTTTACTGCGTAACGTTATGCCTGTGGGCGTAGGAAAACTGACTTAAAATTTAAATTGTTCTAAACTTTTTTTTTCGTGTAAAACGCCTTCTACAAAAAATTTAAAAATAATTTACATACTCCTCCGATAGGAGCTGAGCTTCCAAATAAATGATGATGATCCTATTTTTACGAAAAACTTCCCTTACCCCAGCCCAAAACTCCCCCAAAAATAACCCTTTCATCCCTTAGATTTAAAATCTCATAACGACAAAGGGCGTATTTGATGCCCATTATCATTTTATCGACTTTTCTCGTTTACATTTGTTCCGGAATCAAAACCAATAGAAACAATGTTTTAGTTGTTTATTTGCTTAGTAGTCCGAATCATTGGAATTTTGTTAGCAATTCTGACGGTTTCATTTTAGATGGGTGCGGGCACGAAATGTCTGCGGTGGCGCCCTTGCGCGTGATTTGGTAGAATCGGTAGAATGTTCGAGATGCCTATGTTTACGGACGGTATTAGAAAAGTTTTAAAGTTACTTACAACCCTGCTTCTGTTGCCCGAAGATATATGTGAATATGTATATATTCACATATATATATATACAATAGTATTAAAAACCCAATTAATTCATTAATACTGAGCCGAGAGCAAATAAACCTATTGGGCGTAAGTTTCGCAATACATATATTATTTAGTTACCTGTAAAACGTCTATCAAATAACTATTCATGATTATCAAAAGTATGACAGGGCGGGACACAATTTTTTTTCTTCTGGAGCGATTATCTCCGAAATATTTACTTAAGAAGAATCATTGCTTTTAACCCCACACTATACGATTACAGCAAATAAAAATAATCATCCCCCACTTCCCCAGTTGGGGAGGTAGGTACCCGAAAAAAGTTCTTCTAGTTTTATTTTACCACTTTGTTGGCATGATTAATATGTGTATACCTGTTTCAAATTGCACATTTCTAGTAATAACGACCACTGAGCTCTGTTGTGGACAGACTACATTGCGAAACTATTAGGATTTCGTTTTGGTGACGGAACCCTAAAAAGGAACTATTTGACATCCACGCTCGCTAATATTCAATAAGTTTTATGTATGTATCTCAATAGAATTACTGCGGCATTAAACGACGAAGTGAAGATGCATCGGGACTATTCACGTACAAAGTTATATAAAATTACTATGCTACCGCATCTGCGTGTCGTACAGTTGCCATCAGATATATCGGATTGGCTACGATTCTCAAAAATATCTGAACATGTAGGTATTCTAACGCCATGACAATAGAGGCCTGCAGAACTTAAAAAGTATGGTAAAATTGGAGCACTTCTTAAAGGGTTGAAAAAGTGCGTGATGGTTTAAAAGTAAAGGTGAGACGACACTGCAGCTTAAAAACGTTGACGGTACGGAATAGCAGTGACGCACTGTAAACAACCTAACTTAACATGCTCTTCACACCAATCCTCAAAATATGCAGCCACAACGTGTCACGCTGTGACGTGTGCTCCCTTAGGAAGATTTTTAACGCAAACCTTTTAAGTAACAGTTGCATTTTGCTACACATAAAAAAATCAATCATCATCATCATCATCATCATCATATCAGCCGAAAGACGTCCACTGCTGAACATAGGTCTCCCCCAAATATTGCCACAATGACTGGTCCTGCGCCACCCGCATCCAGCGGACTCCTGCGACCTTCACCAGGTCATCGGTCCACCTTGTGGGGGGCCTACCCACGCTACGCCTTCCGGTACGTGTCCGCCACTCAAGAACCTTCCCGCCCCAACGGCCATCGGTTCTACGCGCAATGTGCCCCGCCCACTGCCACTTCAGTTTAGCGATTCGGAGAGCTATTTCGGTTACTTTGGTTCTGCTGCGGATGGTCTCATTTTTAATCCGATCACGCAGAGAGACTCCTAGCATAGCCCTCTCCATTGCCCTTTGGGTGACTTTGAGCCGTCTTATGAGGCCCATTGTAAGCGGCCACGTTTCAGTACCGTATGTCATCACTGGCAACACACACTGATCAAAGACTTTCGTCTTCAAACACTGCGGAATATTGGACGAAAATATGTGTCGTAGCTTCCCGAACGCTGCCCAACCGAGTCGGATTCGACGATTGACCTCTTTCTCGAAGTTGGACCTACCTAACTGAATAGTTTGCCCTAAGTATATATATTCGTCTACAATTTCGAGTGTAAAGTCTCCGATTATTACGGGAGTTGGTGCTACATGGAAATTCGACATGATTTTCGTCTTATCCATGTTCATCCTAAGACCAACTCGCTCGGAGGCTTTACTGAGGTCAACGAGCATAGTACTTAAGTCCTCCAAGGTCTCAGCCAAGACTACTATATCGTCAGCGAATCGAAGGTGAGTGAGGCACTCGCCGTTTATGTTGATACCCAGCCTTCTCCAGTCCAGAGTCTTAAAGACATCCTCCAGTGCAGCGGTAAACAGCTTAGGGGAGATGACATCTCCTTGTCTAACTCCCCGCTGTAGCAGAATAGGCTTCGAGCTCTGGTCTTGGAGTCGGACTGACATTGTGGCGCTCTCATATAAACACTTCAACACCTCGATATAGCGGTAGTCGACTTGGCACCGTTGAAGAGACTGTAGTACTGCCCATGTTTCGATCGAATCAAAGGCTTTCTCGTAGTCCACAAACGCTAAACAGAGGGGCAGGTTATATTCTTCGGTCTTTTGTATAACCTGGCGAAGCGTATGGATGTGGTCTACGGTACTAATGCCTCTTCGGAAACCGGCTTGTTCGGGAGGCTGGAAGTCATCAAGCCTGCGTGCAAGACGATTCGTAATGACTCTTGAAAACAGCTTATAGACATGGCTCAGAAGTGAGATGGGTCGGTAGTTCTTCAATAAAGCTTCAATAAAGCGCTTTATAAAAAAATCAATATTATTATAAATTTCTGTAGAAACAACAAAAAAGGCCCGGTTGGCTTGTTAGCAGTATTGTACATTTTTATTTCAAGGGTTATCGGATTTGGAATGGAACATTTCCCGCACAAGGGTACTTCGGTAATTAAATTTGTTTGTTTGCTAACATGGCAGAGGCTTACGCCGGGCTTAGTGATTTTTGCTTGTTTATGTGAAATACAACAAAACTGGGTTTAATCAAGTGTGTTTTGTAATATTGGGTTCTCTATTTATTTTACATAAATTAATAATAAATATTTATAAGGCCGCGAGGTGATGGCAATGAGAATATTTTTTTCACCTTCCCAACTCTTACCGTGGGTATCGTAAGAGTCGGTTAAGGGATTGAAGTGTCACTGACGCACCGTAAACGATTAATGATGGACAGCAGCGTCATAATTATGGACACCTACTGCAATCGCTAACCCGCTTGCCCATCGTGGTGACTAAGGCTATTACCTTCTAATATGTTGGTATGCATAAGTGGAAGATCAAGGCCTTATTATATCCAACAAAGGACTGTAATAGGTTAATGATATGTGAGTGATTATAAAAAATACCAATACAATTTTCAATTTTGCTGTTTGCCTCTTTTTCTAGCCAATACGTGCGTGCGTTACAGAGGCAAACAGCGATATTGTAAAGTGTATTAAATTTATAAAACGCGACCCTGGACATCTGACAATATCACAGTGTGTTTCAGTTTACCTAAATTCATCATTTTTATGCCTTAATATTATTGGCGTAAGAAAAAGGTGTTATGATTCTCTAAGTCTAGGCCTCAAGTGATTTTATATAACATTCGATAGAAGAATCTGAAAAAAAGAATCAAACATGGCTGACTTTGCATAGCATTTGACGTCTTTGACACATATCGTGGAACACATTCGCAGATATATTTTTACGTTAATACTAATAAATATCAATAATTGTAACTAAAAATGTATGTGAACTCGAGGTTTTAAGTTGGTAATAAAACCAGGATTGCGTTCTAAATGTGCGTGATTACGAAATAATGCAAGATTTGAGGTTTTTTTTGGAGGGTGGGGAGAGGATTTTTTTTTATTCTGAATGGTATAGCTAATTAGTCATCAAAACAGGATAAATGGAATTAAGTCTTTGACTGAATACTCCGACGCCAAGTTCTAAAAGAACTGTTAACAACCGAAGTTTGTAATTAGGCCGTCAGAAGGAATGGAGGCGTAAAACTTAACTGGCGAATCATTCGAACTAGTTGGAATGAAACCAAAAAGAGCTCAGACTAAAGGGAGGTTCGAAGCACAGTACAGTCGAGGAATTTAATTTCCTACCCATTTCGTACCTTGTCACAGTGACAATCAATATGAAAGCTGCTAGGACTGTCATATTATAGCTACTATGACAAGGTACGAAATGGGTAGGAAATTAAATTCCTCGAACGTACCTAGCAATGTAAAAGTTGCAGAACATTCTCAAAATTGCAGGAAACTCGGAAATTTCCGAGAATTTTCATGAGAATTTAAGAGTTAGTTCTCATTGAGAATGTTTCCATGAGAACCCATAAAAAGATATTTTAAAGACAAAAGGGTCTTAATCGCGTAATCTTACGTTTAATTATATCCTGACCACGGGTGCAACGTCATGCCCGAAACGTCAATGACGAAAATATGAGTGATAATCGTGAAAGTTTAAATTTTATAAAAAAGTGTTATGAGGTATATTGTATTTCACAATTCAGTAAACAAGGCATAAAATATACTTTAAAAGGCATACAACGGTTTTGGCATGATTCGATTTTTTATAATATTCAAATTGCCGAAAAAATTCTCTATAAAATATTCGCTACTTATGAAACTTCTCCTCGGCACATTGCTAGGCCTACCACGATCCACTAATGCGATTCAGTTAAGGACCTAATCTGAATTGCCGTGTGTAAATTCTATAAAAGCTGTCAAAACCTGACACGCAGAACCAAAACTGAATCGAATTAGAGATCATGGTACGAGTAGCCCTCTACTCGTAGACTAAAAGGAGGTTTGAAGCAGATAGCACTTCTTTTAGGTACAGAAGGACCAATCGTTGTGTGTTCTTTGATAATTTCGTTGTCAGCTTATGATGCTAATTGGAGCATTAGTATCATAATAAGCCTTAGGAGGGTCAATTGCACTATAGTGCTAGCGCGCTGTAATCCAGACACACCTGTCATTTCAGTACAACTAATACTCTTCTTCTTCTTCTTCGTTTCCTCATGACTGAGGGTCGTGACCATTTGAGGCCGAAATTTCCTGCACCAAAGCTCTCCACTCAGCACGGTTTTCCGCCTTCCGGAAAGACGCTTGAAGGGTACCCTGACAGGCTTCCTTCACTGCATCGGTCCAACGGGTTGGTGATCTTCCACGACTCCTTTTTCCTTCCACGTGACCAACAACAATAAGCTTGTCAAGACTGTCTGGCTCGCGTCTAGCCACGTGACCGAAGTACTGTAGGATCCGTTGAAGGCAAATGGTCGATAGGCGGCACTTTATCTTTAATTCAGCCAGAATCGATAGATTAGTGCGACGTGCTGTCCATGGGATTCCTAGCATTTTGCGCCAACACCACATCTCGAAAGCGTCAATCCTGCTCCGAATGCGTGCCTTCAGAGTCCAAGTTTCTGCGGCGTACAGAAATATAGAGAAGATCAGGGTTCTCATTAGTTTTACTTTCGTTCTTCGACTAATTCCTCTGTTCCTCCAGATTTTCTCCAGTCGCTTCACCGCTGCCTTTGCATTCTGGGCTCTTCAACTAATACATTGGATGTTAAATTGTCCTTTGATATTTATTTTTATTTACTTAAAGTAACACACTTGGCTGAAAATATCCCACACATGTAAAATAGAGGAAGATTTTCCACATATATACATATATATACATATATATATATATATATATATATATATATATATATATATATATATATATATATATATATATATATATACATATATATATACATACATATATATATATATATATATATACATATATACCGACGCATATATACATACATGTGGAAATTAAATGTGAACGATCATCATCATCTTCAATTGGAAGAAAGCCACTGCTGAATATAGCCCTCCCCCAAAGATTGGCAAAATATCCGGTCCTGCGATTCCTACGCCACCCACGTCCAGCAGACTTCTGCGTTCTTCACCAGGTCATCAGTCCAGTTCACCTTATATAATATTCGAAACCAATAGCTTAATACTATTTCTTGCACTCTTATCTGGTGTTAAGGGTAACAGAGACAGCATTATATCCTCAGTGGCTTTATAGTTTTAGAGCCAATTATTATAAAATACAGCTGCGTCCAACATGTTTAATTAGAGGCAACACTGTGTGCCAAACATGAGACGACTTGTACAATCGCCATCAGATATATGGGAATGGCCAGGGTGCTCACAAATATCTTAACACGCCTCTATTATTATGGTGTTAGAGTGCATGTTCCGATATTTTTGAGCACCGTGGCAGATATATCGGTCTGATAGCAACCGTATCATGCATTGTGGCTGCCAGGAACTGATCCTTCTGATATACGGCTGTGCACTTGGATTGAAACTACAATTTATGGTACAAAAGTAAGATGTCTGGCGTTATTATAAGCCTTCTGTATATTGAGATGGCTTTTACTCGTAATGGGGTAATTAGACTACGTCGTTCACCTCATGCAATCTATGTCGGCATTGCAAGCTCAAACTTTGACATAGCGACCGCATTTAGACGAATGACGAAGTAATAACCGCTCCGCTTAAAAATATCGACCAAAAAAATTTTTTTAATTTTTTTATTGAACTATATTAGTAAATACGTAGGATGCCCTGAAAATTTCGGGAATTTAATACTTAGGAACGTATATTTGACATGTGTTACACCTCTTTCTTACAAGCATAGTCTCATTATTCGAAAACACTGGCCACTTAGAAAAAAAAACAATGTCCGATTTTCAATTGTTTTTTAAAGTCGTTGAGTCGCTGGTGAAAATGGAGCCCGCGAAAGTTTTAGAGCAATGATTTATTATGACTTTAAAAGTGGATTAACACAACAACAATGTGGAGACCGATTAACTATTGCTTTTAGTAGTGAAGCACCTTCAAAGACGACCATATACAGGTGGTATTCGGAATTCCAACGTGGCCGTGTGTCTCTTGCGGATGACGTACGTGAGGGTCGACCGAAAACGGCCGTTACCGATCAAAACATCGATGTTGTTCGCCAACTGATAAAGGAAGATAGGCATGTTACATATCGGGAGATTCAGGAGACTTTAGGTATTGGAATGAGTCAGGTACAAGTTATTTTACAACAAGAGTTGGGCGTGCGGAAGTTATTTTCCCGGTGGATTCCTCACTTGTTATCTGACGACCAGAAAACGGTACGTGTCAATTGGTGCCGCAAAACTTTAAAAAGATTTAATGGAGGAAGCTCAAATGCCGTTTTTAGTATTGTGTCAGGTGACGAATCATGGATTTACGCATATGAGCCTGAATCGAAAAACCAATCTCGAGTTTGGGTTTACGAAGACGAACCGAAGCCGACAAAAGTTGTTCGTTCTCGCAGCACGATCAAAAAAATGGTAGCCACGTTTGTCTCCAAATCGGGTCACGTGGCGACTATCGCTCTTGAAGATCGAAGAACTGTCAATGCCGATTGGTATATAGGCGTTTGTTTACCGATTGTTTTTGCTGAACTGCGAAAAACTAACCCTAACCGCCGTATTATACTACACCATGATAATGCCAGCCCTCACACCGCTCAGAAAACCAGACGACTATCTGAAGGGCGAAAACGTCGAATTACTGGACCATCCTCCGTACAGCCCCGACCTAAGTCCCAACGATTTTTTTACTTTCCCGAAAATAAAGAATCGGTTGCGTGGTCAGCGTTTTCAGACCGCGGAAGAAGCAGTCGACGCTTATAAAATGGCCATTTTGTCAACCCCCACTTCAGACTTCAATAACTGTTTTAAAAACTGGTTTCAGAGAATGAAAAAGTGTATTAAACACAAAGGAGAATACTTTGAAAAACAATAAAAGTACTTTTATTTCATTAAAATGCGTATTTTTTCCGATTCCCGAAACTTTCAGGGCAACCTACGTAGTGTCAAATTTGCAGGATATTAAAAGCCTTCCCGCGCCAGCCTACGAGTATAACGAGAGCCAAAAATAGCTATTAAAACTTGGAACCAAGCTAGAGTCGTTAGAGCGCTATACCTACTTTTACTAGAGCAGGACTAATTTATACACACGGCTGTCCTCATTATCTAGCTAGGATATTTTACTATTTTTATAGATGACATTACATAACATGTCTCGTAAACAAACAAATAAATAACTATATTACAATGTTTTTTCAAGGTATACAATTGATTAGTATTATTCAAAAAAATAAATGCAGATTCTGACTATATTATAGAAAATTTTGAGCTAATATCATCAGTTACATTATTTTTAAACAAGAATAGCATCAATTGCTGGAAGGCTATAGGTGCTCATTCGATATATCAACGCACAGTCAAAACCGCTGGTCCTAGAGAGTCCAAATTTGGCACGAAGGTTCCTTTTATGGTGTACCTCCTAATGGGTTGATATAAAATGTGGGTCAAAAGTTTGTATGCCAAGAAAGCTTTTAACAAGTGGTACCCAAAGATCTTCACCGTCGAAAGTCTTAAAATCAGGCCTACAACGTAGAGGAAATTATAGTTTAAGACATTTTCTGAAGGCTAAAGTTTAGAAATGAATTTTTATTTAGTTTTTGAGTAAACTGCATATATATTTTCCTACTTTTCCCCACGATGTCGTGGATGTGTGCAAAAGCGTTTCCGTGACATACATGTAGATAGATGGAAAAAATATGTGATTTATTAGCTAAAAGCAGTAGTACCTACTAGCAAGTTTTTGTATTTTTTTTATCGTTCATGGTTCATTTTGATTTCCAAACGCGACGACAGTGTGTCCCACAAAGGATGCAAGGAAGCGCCAACGTGACGTGCTTTGTTTAACAATATTAGGTGTTTCTTTTAAAGTGTACTTAGTTCACTGAGTTCTAACAAACTTTCCCCTGGGACGTTACAGAATGTCTGAAAGAAGCGAAAACAACTATATTTAAAACTAGATGGAGCAACAGGCAATTAGTTGCTGTGAAACAAGTAAATCTTCGCACAGTTTTCGGGATGCGGTAAACAATGTTGTTTTTAATTAACTTGTCTTTACACCTTTTATCTCGTTATAGAATCTGTTAGGAATGTGAAGGCTAGTGAAATATATGGGCACGCCTAGTACCCAGGTGCCTTCACTTATCGCTCAGAGTAAAAATATTAAAGACTGCATTGATATTATTATGTGCCTATTCGTGCGAATAAATCGCTTATAGTGAAACGCTTCTTATCTAACCACTCACTTGCTTTGATTTTGGCGATAGACTCTATGTCTATGACAGTCGACAAAAGAGCGCCCTTTACAGGCCCCGCACACTAACAAGTTATCTCAGACGCACGACACACACTGCGAAGAAGTCCTGTGCTAGTGTGCGTGATAGTTCAAATTTAAGAGCTTGTATTTTCTACCTTATCATAATTATCATAAAATTTACTTTACAAAATAATACAGATTTTAGAAATATGCTCGCACTGTAAGACCATAATACATTGATTCAAGATTCAATTTCGCCTAAAGTAAAAAAAATATGTCGCCTTATTTTATAAAAGGTTATTGTCTAGTTTCACGTTAGTTACAACTTTGTGTCATTAGTATTAAGGTTCAAAGTTAATTATATTTAATATCGTAGGCTACCATTCAAATTCTTTGACGCCAATTACCTTTACTCGAATGAGGTGGATATTTTATTAATCTACCCGCAATATATACATATCGTTATAACAATATTGTGGGTAATGGGTATGGCATTAAATTTCATTTTATTGCTAACCGACCTTCGTTGCAAGCATTGTTCATTTTACTTTGTCGTTACCTATTGATTTTGATTGTTTTGTATTAACATGGAGAATACGCGTATTTCGGATTGAAGTGGGCCGAAATTATTATAATGTATATTCATAAACAGAACGTTTCGTTAAGTGAAATCGCACGAAGATGAATGATATCAGTAAGTAATACTCTTAGATAGCTACTTATTAAAAGAAACGCATGGTTTTTGTGTGAATAAGTAATTTCAATTAAAAATATAATCATTTACCTATTATTTATCTAGTACGAGTATATTGACACGTTTGACGTTCAGTTAATTACGAAACATGTTAATCTTATACTAAATTTACTTTGCAGAGACCAACAGTGCAACTATGGGCTGTGGGTTCGCCGGTTTGCTGGGACGGGAAATGTGAAATCAGAGCATTTCGGCCCGAATCCTGGAGCGTATACTGACGCGTCTATGCTTCATCAGGACGTTGTTGCGTCACATTCAAACGACCCGTTTCTCAGCACCCGTGTGACAGCAGCCAGGCATGATGTGATCTTGCAGACCGTGCGGAGCCACTTAAGCGCGGCTGGATAAAGATGTCGAAGACCCGCGAAAAAAATTGCGCTGACAAGGGACCACATAGATAATAGACTACGATTTGCAATGAAATATCTAGACTTTGATTGGTGTAATAACGTAGTGATATTTACCTACTGACGAAAAATCGTTTAAGTCGGATAACGACGGCCGTAAAATTTTGTGGAGAAAAAAGGTGAGCGTTATTGTGAAAAAAACTTTTTACCGTGTACGGCTAGTGGTAGTTTGACTCTAGGGTATTGGGGCTGGATGTCATCGATGGGGCCCGGGGAGCTGGTGCAAGTTGGAAGTCGCAATAATAGTAAAATGTAACTTTATAAAATGCGACCCAGGTCGTGTTATGTTGTGACTAGTATCCAATTTGTTCAATTGATTTTTTATTTTTACTTTGATTTGTTAGATCAAGTGAACGTGGGCTAATTTTGTAACCGAAAATATAGATAGTTTGAATTAAAAAAAAAACAATACAAAGATTGTCTTCATAACATTCAAAACAGTTGATTTCACTATAAAATATAAAACTGGTGACATAGCTAATGCATGTTTGTTATTTACATAACGTTCGTATGATTTACAATAAAATTGAAATAATCTAGCACTGCCTTATTATATTATCTCGCCGGATTACACGATCAGAAAATATAAATATTAAAACAATTTATTGAATTAGTCAACCTTTGAATTTTTAATAGGTTTTTACTTACATTTTTTTACGTAACAGATATTTAAAATGCCTAATCATTCTACCATAATATTTTGCCTAACATACAGGCAAATATAGGTATATAAAATTGAACATCGTAAATCTAGATCTAATTAATGTTTTTGATTTGTATTATGTGATGTGTATCTGTATCTTTTTTTCAATAGTGTAATTTTAGTTTCATGACGCATTGGTGTTGTGCTGTAATGTCATGCCACTTTTGTTTTAATAAATAAATAAAACATTATTATTATGTAAAATTGTATGAGAAAAAAGATTTTGATATGTTTGAAACGTTCCTGACATAACTTTAAATCATTTGATAGTCAACTAGTTAATGGGCAATCCAATGTGTTTAATGATGTTATTGCTGATGAAGTTAGTTACTAACTGACAAAGCATGCTTATTCATTTGACCATTGGTAAGCTCAAAAATATATATTTTTAAAATTTTTATTTTATTTATTACTTTCCTACTTTTTCTATCATTTGCTGAGAGACGAATGTCGAACATCTCATATCCGGTAATTTTACTTGGTGGCAAAGTTTTAATGTTTATTTTACTAAATATGCAATTACAGCATTTTAAAATATTAAAAGCTGTAATTTTATTGCTCTAGAATATGTTACGATTAGAAATTTACATATAAATACCAGTTTATGTAATTCTTTTTTTATAGGCTGTAGGTAGATAGATAATAAAAACATGTAACTTATTTATGTGATGGGAATTAAGTATTTTATAATTAAGGCATTCTAATTAATGTTTCATACATGTGTATCAGTTTTTGTTTTAATTACCGAGTAAACAATGTTTCAATTACCTTGCAGGCCCCAATTTCACAACATTGACAAGTGCTACAATTGTAAATTTTCTGTTTCTCCAATCGGGGGCGTCTATAGGCTACAGTTACCGCTTACCAACGGAAGGGCCGTGCGTTTGTTTGCCACCAACATAAAATGTAGTGCAGGAACTTTAATAAATCAGCAGTAAATAACTACTTTTTTGCAAAGCAAAATTACAATTGTCACAAAAAACACGACAATTGTAGCGAAATTCCGACATATGCCGAACCACATGTCAAGATTTAAAGAAAATTGTACTAAGCCTCGCGACAATTGTCACGGGTTTCGGAAAATAAAAAGTAGTTTATTAACGATATAATAACATTATTCGTAATCATTTTATGTTGGTGGCAAACAAGCACATGGACCGTCCGATAGTAAGCGGTAGCCGTAGCCTACGGAGGCCTGTGACGTCAGTAACAGTGATATTTTACAATTGTCAGACTTGTAATTATGGTGAAATAGGCCACTGGTAACATATAAGCAAATGAATATAATGCTACTAATAATGTGTGAGAGCTTTAAATGTTAGCATTAATTTATAAACTATATGGAAACGGATTATATCGCGTATATTTATTAATGATTCATTACATCATGATCATGACGTTTCGAACACTTTACAAGGTTGATCTATAGATGACTGATGCGATAAAATCCTTTTCCATTGTTTTATTTCATGTATTTTTTCTTGTCAATGCTTGGCAAATATATAGGTGTGTGCTGATGTTGTAGATGATCAACATCACATTTTACAGTAGGTATACTATAGGAGCGATTGCAAATACAATTTTTAAAACAACAATTTAGGTATAGAAAAATGTTGCTCGATTTAATTGTTATTTTGTTATATTATAATATTTCAAAGTATAATACCTAATAAACAAATTGCTTAATCAATTCGTGTTTTTATTCTGTAGATTTAATTAAAAAAAAACTATGCCAAACGTCCCCAGAATTGAACTAATACATAACATCCTCATAATATCCTGATATTAACCCCTCGCAGACTATCTAAATTAATTGATGAACCTTGATATTTAAAATAAAAAGCTCAATGATGAAACAGGCCTACGAGGCATTAACAAGACCAACATATTTCTTGTTTATTATTACACACGTGCGGCTTATAACAAAAAAAAATATTCTAAGTAGGTATACTTGTCCTACAGTTCCTTATTTAACTTGGGTGTAAATATAAAACAATATTATTATTATTAGTTGTAGTTTATAAAAAAAATCTAAAGTAAGTATCCTGCAAGTAATTTTTTTAAATACGATAAACTTCACCGTAGAAGGCGTCTTTTCTGCAAATGTGGAAAGTATATTTATGTGTATATCATTAAAAAAATAGTAGGTAACAATCACATCTTAGGATAGAACTATTGAAATATTGGGGAAGCATTGTAGGTATGCCCAGTAAAGTGCCTCGTCTAAAAAGACGTCGAGTTGGTAAGTATGCCTAACAACATCTTTTGATAACATTGAAGTTGCTTGTCTGAACACGTTAACATGCTACTTACTTATACGTTAAACCTATCATAATTATCGAAATCTACGCTGTAAAGTGTAATCCATATTTAAACCATGAGCAGCATACAAATCATGCAATTCTACTAATATTCGAAACATGAACAATCTTATCTACCCGCTTCCAGCTGTTTAAGAAACGGGTTTCTTGTTTCTTATTAGTCAAATGATTCTACCGACTTGTTATTAGTTGTTATTATTCAATTTCTAAAAACATGACAAAAATAATCAAGTGCGCCATAACGTCTAGCATCGGATTTGAACCCAGATCATTGGGTTAACAGCCAGCGTTAGACCAACCGCGCCATCGCAGCGTCTATTTAACGGGCAAAAATTGTGAACTCATCCCTCGCGTAGCTAGACTACTTAGTTTGAAATTATAGATAACACACACATACGCGGCAGCATGAGCGTTCGTTGCATGCGAGTTTCTATGTGTGTATCGCGCATCCGTGGTAAGATGCTTGCACTTGTGAGCTGTAAAGGAAACTTTTTTGTCGACTGTAAAATAAGAGTGATGACCTGATGACATGTAATAATAGCTACATGAAGCAAGTGAGTGGTTATGAAGAACAAATCGCTACGATATACTTACCTATATGTATTTAGATACGTAACTATCTGTATCTTGGAATAGTAGATGTAACAATCTAGTCTAATCAGGGTCGAAAGAGACTCATCGCAACGGAGATATTTCAGGGTGCTTAGCAAAGTTGCCAATCGCAAGCGCTTCAGCGTCAGTCATAAGCGAAAGGCAGCTACCTGTCTTTGTCACACTAATATGAAAGAGTGACAGAGAGGGAAAACTACGATACGCTACTAAGCGCTAGCGCTTGGCATCTTGGCTAAGCACCCAGGCGCTTGAACGTAGTGAGGGCGCCAATAATTCGAGGGTCAATGCGTCACTTTCATCAGAGTTAAACACTACGTTTGATTTCGATTTTGAGGAAAGTAAAATAATCGATTAAGTTTCTATGAAAATAACTATCGACCCTAGGGATGCCTAACTACGGTCATATCAAAATTGAACTTCCCGAGCAGGGTGCTTAGCCAAGTTGCCAATCGCTAAGCTTAATCGTCAATCGTAAACGGAAGGCAGCTAGATGTCTTTGTTGCACTAATATGCAAGAGTGACAGAGGGAGAAAACTATGATACGCTACCAAGCGCTAGCGATTGGCAACTTGGCTAAGCATCCAGGAGATATGAAAAATCTTTTCCTTATGTTATCAAGCAATTCCATGAAACACGCTAGAAATTCAAAGATCTTCTTTTCTTCTTTCTTTGTTCTTTCCTGATTCTTGAAATGTAAAGATCGAAATTAGTATAAATGCACCCTCCATGAATCACTACCTATCAACATGTTGCATCTCCTGTCGCACTTGAACATTAATACGTAATATACAGGGTGAAACATGAGTCGTGAACAACAATACGTTTTTCTAACTCTATAAACAACTAACAAATGAATGCCCCACAAGTTAATTAGAAATAGTCATGTTTTTATTTATTTTTTATGGCATTTTCTAATTTTCAAGATGTTTTTCAGAAATCATAATGGCTATTTAAGCTATTCAAAACGTTACATGTAATAAATATCATTTAATTTTACACAAAGTAACAAAATTGCCGTCATTAATTACTTCAATTTGAAAAGGTAATTTAAATTAGGTATTCCATTAATTTGTCTTAAAATCCTACGGATATCCTAAAGCCAATAAGTACAAAAACATAAACCCAAAAAAAAAAAAATATCTTGTAAATTTTTAAATTACTTATGGGGCATTTAATTGTTAGTTGTTTAAATAGTTAGAAACACGTATATATATTCACGTATAGTATATTCGGTGGCAGCCTTATCACATGAATCCTGTGAGAGATGCAAGAACTTTTGGATATATTAAAAATAAATAAATAATTATCTTGGGACATCTTACACAAATCGACCTAGTCCCACGGTAAGCTCAATTAAGGCTTGTGATGTGGGTATCAGGCGACGATATATATAATAGATAGATACATATAGATACTTCAATACATAGACAGCCATGACCAAGGAACAAACATTTGTGATAAATAAATACACAAAGAATGCCCTCGCCGGGATTCGAACCCGGAACCTCCAGCTTCGTAGGCAGGGTCACTACCAACTAGGCTACGGAGGCTGACAACGGAGTTGACAACTACCAATATATCCAAAAAATGTATGAGATACCCGCGTAAATCCGGTAATAAGGTTGCCACCGAAGTCGCGGCGGTTGAAACGCTTGGAGAAATGCCCATTACTGTTCACGACTCATGTTTCACCCTGTAGACAGGGAGGCAACCCGACCATTGTTGTTCGCACTAGCGGTTCACTCCTGATAAACGGAAACCCCATTTTCAAATAAACTTATTAAACTGCTTCACAAATTGTAGCCTTGAGATAAATAATCTAATCCAAACTAAACTTGCAGTAAACTGCTTACCCACGAAATCTAACACGTTCAAGACTAATTAGTTAGCTAAGCTTTTAGCTAGTAATTGCTAAGATTAGTGAATGCACGCTAAACAATTCATAAGGAGCACAAATATACTCAAGTAATAACGAATGTTGAAACAGTTTAGTTTGCTTCGCGGAGTTCTGCAAAGTTATGCGAAGTGATACATACACCATAGTAGACAGTAGTACGACTTGATAGCAGTGGTTTCTAAATTGTGACGTGAAAGAATTTTCGTATTACCTATGTATTTCATGTAAAAAAAATTCCATTAAAGTCCTTTTTATTTCCCGTTAACAACCTCATGCTGTGGCCACAACATTGGTCTAAGGCGACCGGCTTAGCGAAGAACTACGTGTGAGGGAGAGTTCCCATATCGGCATTCCACTCCAGCTCATGGATTCGCTCGTCGCTGGTCGCCTTACACCATTGTCGTGGCCGGGCCTTGGGGGGCTATGAGTAAAGTGGTTACGTCTCATTTTGAATTTTTTATAGTACATTGTCTAATCATAAATTAAACAAAAGACTCACCTTTTTCCGAGACTCTTAACACCATAATATATTTATGGCTCATTTCTAAACTGTCATATTTTCATTCTTAGCAATAGGCAACTGTAGTTGAACTTCTGAGCTTATACATTATCTGTGTAAGAGGTGCAGAGGTTACAAGATTTACTGGCTCATATGAGTCAAAAGCGACACGTATTTCATGCCTGCGCCATCTCTCGGGTAACGTCGGAACCGCTTCCTTAAAATGCTTACTACTTTAACGGGTGGTATTTCATATTTAATTTAAGTAGTCTTTTCATAAGGGCTTATTTCTACGAACAAATAAAACATGGAAGCCGTACGCCATACTAAATTGCCTTTCATAAACGGTCCTGAATTTTAGTTGACAAGTGTCACCCTCTCTTCAATGCATCGCGGTAATAAATTTCAATATCAACCTATAAAAACTTAAACCGCCATTTAAAAATAGTTCTCATTGGTCTCATTTGTCAAAGATGTTGCGCCAAAATATGCGCGGTGTTAAGAAAAGTGCTATGTCCTGCCCATCTTGGCACAATTGAACAATGGATTTTGGGGGCATTTTTGAGCTGGTGTTAGACGTCCATGTTATATGGTCGCAGGGCTTATTTCCACTTTGTTAACAAGTGTTATTTTTTCTATGTTTTCATAACATAAATAATCTCTATTGACAAAGTGGAAATAAGTCCTTTTGAAAAGGATCATCAGAAGTTTATGTCATTATTTTTTCTTCCTAGTCGCGATTCTAAACAAAATGAATTCCACACAGCTGAAGTTTATAACATGCGTTTTTCTTCGCAGTCATCAGTTCCACACAATCTTGTTTCTACCTAGTTGCGATTCTGCACAATATTATTACTACACTACAGACATTTTTCGCACGAGTTATTCTTCACAGTCATCAGTTCTACACAATCTTTTTTCTACCTAGTCGCGATTCTGCACAATATTATTACCACAAAAAAGACATTTTTCGCACGAGTTTTTCTTCACAGTCATCAGTTCTACACAATCGTTTTTCTACCTAGTCGCGATTCTGCGCAATATTATTACCACACAACAGACATTTTTCGCACGAGTTTTTCTTCACAGTCATTAGTTACGCACAACCTTTTTTCTACCTAGTCGCGATTCTGCTCAATATTGTTGCCACACAACAAAAATTTTTCGCACGTGTTTTTCTTCACAGTCATCAGTTCCACACAATCTTGTCTCTACCTAGTCGCGATTCTGCACAATATTATTACCACACAACAGAAATTTTACGCATGTGTTTTTCTTCACAGTCATCAGTTCCACACAATTTTGTCTCTACCTAGTCGCGATTCTGCACAATATTATTACCACGCAGCTGAAATTTTTCACATAGGTACTTTTCATACGATTTTGGCCTATTTTTGACCCTTCCCTCCCCCATGGTGATATTTGGTGACATTTTCAGGGTACTAGCTATAATGCTGTTCAGCAGAGAGTAACAAAAAAATACACGTGATTTGTCCGATGATCCCCGCTCCCCATGGTGATAATTAGTGATTTTTCTTCATCCTCCTTCCCCCTATACAGTATGACGTGATTAATGGACAAGCCCTAGGTGGGAACCTTTAAAGGTGCGACCGCACCAATGCTCAAAAACGGAGACGGTACGGAATCGCAGTGACGCATCATGGTATGCCCCCCAGACCGATGCTCAAAAAAATACGCAGACGGTACACACAGCAGCAGAAAAATTATATACTTACTTAAGTGAGTTATGCTGCCCTGGTACCGATTCGATTATATAATTTTCATTACCCACAACATTTCAAAGATAGGTTCCAAAAGCTGTATTGCTAGCCTAAGATCATGCGCGCCTGGTACCATATCTTATATTTAGATAGATGCATACGAAGCCATAATGGCCACTTTGGTTTTGATCTCTATTCACTGACGCTGATGACGCTGCTGCACATCAACAATCTTTTATTAAATAATGGTAAGTGACACTTCAATCCCTTAGTCGACTCTTACGACACCCGCAGGAGGAGTTGGGGTGGTGACAAATGTATTCTTACTGCCGTCACCACAAGGATTAAAAATGTATATGGGTTAATACTGTGCAGATGTAGAATCGCTACTAAGTAGAGACAATAATATTGTCTGGAAATGATGAATGTGAAAAATGTATGTTGCGTGGTATTAATACTGTGCAGAATCGCGACTAGGTAGAGACAAGATTGTGTGGAACTGATGACTGTGAAGAAAAACACGTGCGAAAAATTTATATTGTGTGGCAACAATATTGTGCAGAATCGCGACTAGGTAGAAAAAAGATTGTGTGTAACTAATGACTGTGAAGAAAACCTCGTGCGAAAAATGTCTGTTGTGTGGTAATAATATTGTGCAGAATCGCGACTAGGTAGAAAAACGATTGTGTGGAACTGATGACTGTGAAGAAAAACTCGTGCGAAAAATGTCTGTTGTGTGGTAATAATATTGTGCAGAATCGCGACTAGGTAGAAAAACGATTGTGTGGAACTGATGACTGTGAAGAAAAACTCGTGCGAAAAATATCTGCTGTGTGGTAATAACATTGTGCAGAATCGCAACTAGGTAGAAACAAGATTGTGTGGAACTGATGACTAAGAAGAAAAACGCATGTTATAAACTTCAGCTGTGTGGAATTAATTTTGTTTAGAATCACGACTAGGAAGAAAAAATAATGTCACAAACGTCGAATAATCCTTTGAAAAGACACACCTCAATTGGAACTACTAAATTACTATAATTATGAATACTGTATTTCATATTCAATTAATTATTGACAATGGAAACAATTAGGGGTCGATGAATTTAAAATTACTATTGAAATACTTTTAATTTAATAATTTGTTATTAAATATTTAGCGAAACAGGTCGCTCACGTAATTTTAGTCGATAATTACTTACCTAAATTACGTGATTAACCCGTTTTCTAAATATTTAAATGAAATATGTTCGATTCTCACGCTAATTATGATTCTAAAATTTATTATCAAATTAAAAACGAAACTTAAATTTTTTTGTATTTGTATCTCTATTAAAACATACCTACGCAGCCTGCTAGCAGTTTGGTCTCTCGACGTCTGCAGTAATGTGCCTACTATTTACAGCAGCTTAGTTGTAGTCAGTTAACAATAAAACCGTTACATCGTATAAATTGCATTCAGAAGGCGAAGAATCGCTCCTCAAACCCTACATCCATCACTCGGTAAAAAAACAAAAAAACGTGGTCTCTGCCCGCGATGTTTTTACCAGTGTTTGCTGATGCCTGTTCCGTCGCAAACAATTAGCTCCTTTGTGTACTTGGTACTCGCCACTCTTTACCAAGCGTACATTGTAGGCAATAAGGCTGAAAATTGCGTGAATGGCGTATGGACTTATGACGTTTTGGTTTTAGAGGTTAGTGTACACGGAAGTCTCTTAGTTGTAAGGGCTATTTGCCTTGGGTAAATAACTTAGTATATTATGAGAAGGTTTTTTGGATCACACGATTTTGATAAAAAATTAAATTCTTCCAATTACTTGGCGAGCTACGAATAATACAATGGGATCTGTTGAAAATGTAAACTGTTGAGGCGTTTAATATAATAACTTGCTAAGCCTAGCTTTCATTTGACTAGCCAAGGTAGCAATCGCTAACACTCAGTCGCGAACGTAACGCAACTGTCTTTGTCGCACTAATAAAACGAGTGACAAAGAGAGAAAACTACAATTGGCGCTATGGCTACACACACAGGTGGTTTAGAATGTGGCACTGGTTACACCAAAAGTTCACTGCCTAGCTATTAACTATTTTGAGCGAGGAGCTACAAAAAATCGCCTCTTCTGTTTACGCGGGAGCGATTATCTTTTGTTCGTTTTTATAGCTATCAATCGCTAACTCGCTTTTGATGGGACCAGTGCCTAAGGTCGTCACTGTCATCACGAGGCCTAGCCAAGACGCCATTTTACAATCGCATACGGTAATCAATAAAAGTCACGTGATCATTTCGATACATTATTATGGCCACGTCACTTATCGCTTATCGTATACGATTGCAAAATGACATCTTGGCTAGCCACTTATTTCCTTTGAAATTTTGGTTGAGCTTTATTCCTATGTAAAATAAGAGTAACAGCTGGTAACCAGAGTAACCAAAAGCAATTGAGTGGCTAGCCCTGCTGATCTGAAAGCTGAGCTTAATACATATACGTAATGGACGCAGTTAAAGTCCATTTCAAATACGAAGGCCCAATTCCACTTGACAAAGTCATTAGGAGTCACCAATAGGATCAGTGATAACAAAAGATACCTGGCCAGACCCTTTCGTGGCGTGATATTTATTGCATACATCGGTATACGACACGTGCCAATTTGTAGTGGACCAATTAAATGTCAAAATGTTTTCTTCGGTTACCGCGACGATTACTCATGAAATAAGATTACTCATGGAATGAAGTTAAAATTAGTTAATATATGCGAGTTTTCATAGTTTTATTTCATAAATGACAAAAGTTTCTAGTGGAATCGGGCCTTTGTATTTGAAATGGACTATATGTTTGAATTGGATAAGATAGCAAGATTTCTTTAGAAACACTCAAAATGTACAAATGCATCTTTATCGGTCATCCTTCAATAGGTCAATGCAGCATTCATAAAAAGCAGTACCTAGTGGTAGTAGTAAACACTATTGCACAAATCATAAAAATAACAAACAAAACATATACAGTGAAATTGTAACCATACAACCAAATATGTAATCCCCTAAAAATATTCTTTTAAAAAGACAACCTTAAAAATGTCTTCAAACGCAATTGCTTGTAAAGAAAATTACTGGCTCATCAACAATGAAACTTTTCATAGTCCTATTTCACTACTCATTTCTCGCAAATATATCCACTATATTCAGGACTATAAGACAAGCTTTCGCTTGCAGTTGTAAGTAAGATGCGAGGTTAGGAAAGAAAATTGTATATTTCTTACATCGCAGAGCATTACGTCGTAGTGTTATTGCTAGGTAATGGCGGTCCACGCTCTGTCTTGGACTTTAAGTACCGTATTAGGGAGGTAAGATGTGTAATTTTGATATTTACTAGTTATAAATTCAAACTTAATGTGTAGAGATGAGGGTTTTATCGTGGGTGACCCGTTATTTGTGACTTGCTAAAAGTAAGTAACTATGTGATTAAATAGAATTATGAAACTGAAACAGAATATTCGTATAATTAAAATAAATTATATTATTTAGGTTTCTAATTTGTATAATTACATAATATGAATATTTAATAATGTACAATGCATGCACAGAAAATGCACTGTTCAAAGGTAAACTTAACATTCTTATTTTAATAACAAACGAAAATTAATCGCGCAAACTTTCGTTTAATTTTATCGTGACGTTTTGGGCATGACGTTACACCCGAAGTCTCAGTCAGATTGCTATTAAAATATGAGTGATAATCGTGAAAGAATGAAATCAAAAATAAATTTATAAACTTAACAATTTACCTATGCTAAAAGGATACTTTTCTGCACCTGTACAGAAAATTAATTGTTGTATTAATTTTGAACGGTCTAGGTTGATACTGCCGAGATATTTTTTCTTCGTATAATGCATCATAATATTTATTTCATCACACTTGCTGTCTAAGCGCGCTATTGCATGCGCGCGTAGCGGGAGTAATAGGAAAGTGAAATTTCCTAGGAAAGTGAAATGTCGGTAAGTCATTTAATAATATTTTGACTTAAAACTTATTTTTTTGTCGGCAAGTGTGATGAAAAACATTGTATGCATCACGGTCGGTAAGCGGAATACTAACTCGAGTCATAAAAGCCCTCCGCCTCACGGCGTCGGGCTTCTAACACTCTCGTTAGTGATTCCGTACTTACCTTACCTCCCTTGATGCACAATGTACTATTATCAATCGGTAACTGAATTTGGTGGGACCAGCAGTGCCTTATTTTTCGTATGACGATATAAGATTGCCATTGGAAAAATATGTTTCTTTAAGAGAATTGTTTTTTCTCGATCATAATGCATAAATATCAAAACGAATACTTCCAGCTTTAATGAGTTATTCAATATTCTAATACCTACCCATTCAGCTAAGATGAAACTAACAAACCCAAAAAAGCTTACCGGTCAAACAACGAAATCGGTTTACGGTATTAAGGGTCCGCTTCCTGGCCGGATCGGAAACTGCAGATTTACATTCCATTGACTGAACTGTGCCAAATAAATAAGGGTCCTCGGTATAAAAGTTGCTGCGAAACAAACATTTTACTTTGTTAATGAATGGAAAGTTTATACAATGCACATTTTTATAAAAATATTTTTCTATTTTTATTCAGGATTTTTTTTATTTATTACAATATTTGCACGGGCACAATACTGATAGATATTAACACATTTCTCTTGATTTTTTGTATCTATTAAAAAATCACCATCAAAATACGAGGCACATATATATAATATATCGAAATTAACGGTATTCTGCCATCAAAGCAATCAGGTTTTAGAGCTGGGCGCAGTACGTCAACTGCCTTGCTAGATGTCATTGATGACATTTTGACAGATATTGATGCAGGAATCGGATCAATCATGGTACTGCTAGACTTCTCCCGTGCATTCGATACTATAGACCATAATTTGCTTCTTTCGAAACTCGCCTATAGTATTATGGATTTGATAGTAAGTCTTTGAGTTGGTTCTCTAGCTATTTAAGTAACCGCCGGCAAAGGGTACATCTGGTTGATGACAAAGGTAATTGTATGCTTTCTGATGACTCTCTGGTCTCCCGTGGCGTGCCCAGGGTTCGATTTTGGGTCCGATTCTGTTTATTTTGTACAGTGCAGACATAGTGCAAAGTATTAAAAACTGTTCCTATCATATGTATGCTGACGATATCCAATTGTACTTGCCTTGTAACCCAAATGAAATGTTTTGTGAAGTAGATAAGATTAACGAAGACTTAGAGCGAATAACCGAGTGGTCAAACAAAAATAGCCTAGTTTTAAATCCACAAAAGTCCAAATTTCTAATATTGGGTACTGAGAAACAGAGGCGAGGGATCTTGAGTCACAATCTTGAGATTAAAATTGGGAATCAAAATATTGAGCAGGTTGCAGAAGTAAAGAACTTGGGTGTGCTCATGGATGGTAACCTTAAGTTTCACAACCATATAGTTGATACATCTCGAGTATGTTTTTATAGACTCAGGATCCTGTATGGCGTAAGTAGGTATCTGAGTACTGAAGTGAGAGTATCTCTGTGTGAATCGTTGATATTGTCAAAACTCAATTATGCCTATACTATATATAATGTTGTAGGTGGCTGTTTGTTGTCAAAAACCAAAAAGCTGATACAACGCGTGCAGAATGCATGTGCACGTTTTTGTTTTGACATTCCACCTCGGACTCATGTTACCCCTTATCTAAATAATAATGGATTAATGAATATGGAGTCACGACGTTTATTGCATTTTGCCTGTATGCTTTTTGGTATAGTAAAGACAATGCGGCCACAATATCTGTACAGTCGCCATCAGATATATAGTAGCGGTCGAGGTCCCCAAATAAATCGGAGCAACGTAAAATTTCAATAAATTCGTTACGTGAGAAAAGGACAATAATTAGAGGCATGTAATTCGTCACAAATTTAGGAGCAACCACTTTTCAATTAATTCGTAACGTATAATTAGGCAAAAATATCGGAACACAGATATAATCAGAAATATCTGAGCAGTCAGGGTGGTCGTAAATATCTCAACATTTATGGAAAATATACCTTAGTGTCATATACACATCGCTTTAAATTCTTTATGGTCAGCCACAAGTCTTGAATAGGTTGTCAATAATTTGAATTTAGAACAAGAGTGGTTTGTTGTGACTTTCTTCGAAAAGAGTAGACATTTGTCATCGTGACAAATATATTTCTGTCTCTTTCGCAAATTGGACAGATATTAATATTATGCCTAAATAATTAAAATGAGTTATCTAGTTAACCGCTGTTTTGACGTATTGCCAAAATTGGCAAAGGTAGAACAAGGAGCAAACCTAAATACATTTCGTGAGATGTCGGGTAGTCGGCGGTGGCGCAATAAATAGTTCGAGTAATAATTATATTGAAGTAGGTATTATTAAACAGCGATTACAATGGGATTTGAAAGTACTGTTGACACAACAGTGTATAAGTCAATCTAGAATATATTCATAGTCATACAGGGTGGCCAAATAAGATATGTAGGGTAAGTTGTGGATTAATGAAACAACTCAATTTCAAACCATTGTATCTCTGGTGTTTTTGAAGTTACGAGTGAGATATTGTGCTCGAAGATAAACAATTTAGTTGGCTATCGAATCGCATTCTTGGTTTCTACTTATTTTCAATTGTATATGTGTTATACAACTTTAAACAAAAAATGAGATTTGTTTCATTGTGTCCTCGTGCATGTATTCAATGAAACACCTGAATTTTTACATTGAAACAGACGTAATAAATCCAATGAACTATGAAACAGACCTAAGCAACAGTGGAACTGTGCTATATTAAACATATATATAAGTTCGCTTGCAATGAATACAAAATAAAGGAAAGTTAATAATAACGGTAGGCTGGAGTCGGTTTAGTTTAGTAGGATTCCAATTTGTTAAATGATTAATAAGACCATTGAAAGATACATGAATCCGAAGACTGTTTCATTGTATACAACCCAAGTTTCATTGTAACTTAACAATGTCGTCGATAACTGCGACATATTGCAAAAAAAGTTATGTTTTATGTATCCTAGTAGTATGACAGCAACCCAGTCGAACGCGGGAGGGTCCTGGGCATCTCTACGATAGATATCATACACTTTGTGACAACATAAATGTAATGTTGTTTTATTGTGTACGTATGTTTTATTGTTAAACATATTACTTAAACTATTGCCATCAATGAAACATTCAACCTTTTAAACTGTCCTATCTCAGCCAATTTGAAAGTTAAAAATCGTATATTTTGCCATATAATAGACTAATAGTCATCATTCTTTATGGTGTGTAAAAAAGTGGCTCTAGTTCTGAAAAATGCGTATATATTCTTAAAATGTTTTTGAAAAAAGTGTATTGTTTCAATGTGTACTAATAAATAGTGTTCAGTGAAACACCGTGAGCTGTTTCATTGTAAACAAAAAATGTCACGGGTAACCAACATTGAAACAGTTACATAATCGGTAGTAAAACAGGTTATTATATATTATGTGGTTGTTCTTAGTAAAATTCTTGGGAAGATTAATTTATTAACGAATTTTTATGACATTGGCGCATTAAGCAACCGAAAAATGTTCAAATCACTAATTAATACAATTTGTAGGAACAGAATGTTTTAAAAGGTAAAAAATATGTTTTATTACCACTATTACTACGCATATAATCTTACGAAATATTTAATATATAATATAATTATACTAGTCAACCAAAAATATTAGAAATGTACTACTTAGACTCTCTTGTACCACCCGGGTTTAGTCAAATAACCAGGTATTCACCAGCAGGAGCTAAAGTGACCATTTTACTGGTCAGTGTTTAACCCTAGGTTATACAAGTGGGCCTTAATAGGTTGACAATGAGGTGCTAAACATGAAACATGTTTAAATAAACAGTCTCATAGAATAGTAACCTTTTGCAATTTCACATTTGGTGTACAATAAAACTACAGTACACAACGAAACATGGACCTGTTTCATTGTACATTACATAAAAATGTTTCATTGTGAGACACCAGGGTATTATTTTAAACTAAATAAAAAAACGATGCCTAAACTTGAACTAATTTTAAAAGTATTTAGCTTAAGATAAACTTGAATATATATACAATACGACAAAAATATAAATACTACCAAACAATTCTCTGTATTCTTACAAAAAATTACGAAATATAAATAAAAAATTTTACTTTTCCTGGTTCAATTCGCTTTGAAGCATGTAGCGACGTGCTCCTTCTGCGATCGTCGCTCGCACCCTGGGGAGTTGTGGAGGGTCCCTAAGCTCGTCCTTGTTTGATAGACGAGGTTAGCCGTTAAGGTCAGGTTTCCGAGATATCGCAAAGTTTCATTGTGTCCGTTTGTGTCAATGTTCCACAACTAACCCTACACTTTATTTTTGAAATTTTATTCCATACATAACACAAAAAATATAAAGTATCACTAGTTAAATAAAATTATTTTGGGTCGGCAATTACACATGGAAAATAATCAGACAAATATCCACCTCCAGTAGCATCGCAGATGCCAACCCTTTTCATCGCATTTTTCATCACTTTTTCACACATTTCCGGCGTTATTTCAGTGATCGTGGTTCGAGTATTTTGTTTTAATTGCTAAAGGTTTGCTAAAGGTTAAAAAGACAAATCCTTTTAAAAAACCCCATAGAAAACAAATCAGGAGCTGTCAAATCAGGCGATCTTGGGGGCCGGTTAATGTCACCTTTTTATTACACTTGCTGTCTAAGCGCGCCATTGCTTGCATGCATAGCGGGAGTAATAGAAAAGTGAAATTCCCTAGGGAGTAATAGAAATGTCAGTACGTCATTTAATAATATTTTGTCTTAAAACTTATTTGTTTGAAAGAAAAATTCTGAAACTATAAGACATACTAAGTAGTATTTGTGGGTGCCCGTCTCTTCGCATAATGTTCATTGTGCAGAAAATGTTTTGGCCGAAACATTTGGCATATTGTTGAATGGCATAATAATCGTTTCGCCGAATTATTTTTATGCATACACAAATAGAAGTCCTAAAGTATTTTTATCCGAATATTCGTACGTCGACTTTTAAATTATTTAAAATGTAATATTACTAATTTTGATTGTCATAAAAAATATTTCGCATTATTATTAGATTAGCTAAAATAACAGCACTAGTCTTTTAAACTAACTTAAACTACATCAATATTAAGTTGTCACGTCTATCAAATAGAATTAGCTGTTTGTAGATAACCTGATTGCAGAAAAACTAGAGGGGCAGGACCGATACGGTTAAGTTAGGTTAAAACATTAATCTTAGACATTTTACAATACAAATACTAGGTCTGCTTCAGCTGCTAAGGGAAAGACCAAACAAGGGGGGACGGGGGGGCGAAGCCCCCCACAAGGGGCTCGGGGGGCGAAGCCCCCCGCATGAAAAAAACACTACAAAATCATGTGATTCACCTGGATAGGTTCGTTAGGTATCTTTTGTCCCTTAGAGCGGAAATAGGAGCCCCGCTAGGGGCTCCGTCGACATGTTGGCGGATCGTAATACTACAAATGCGACTTAGCTATTTCATTTTAGTAGGCATTATGTTTAGCAGCAATTTTAGAATGTACAATATTAGGATCATCAAACATATGCATAATACAATTTCGGCAAATGAATGTTAGACACAATAACCATTAGGATGAATAATGTTTCGGACAAACGACTTTAGGCGCTAAAACTTCGACATATGAAAAATATGCGAAATAATAATTCGGCGAAACAATTTTCGGCGTAAAATTCTTATGCGACAAAATATTCGGAACAATACTTTTATGCGATTCGATATAGACCCTTCCTAAAAACAAATACTACTATTTACTGTTTAAGACCTGCACAATGGATATCCGAATAGAAATAGTGCAGAAAAGTTTATTTTTTCAAAACAACCGGATTCGATTCCCCTTCTGGGTAGTTTTTTTTTTTTTTCAAATATATTAATGCAGTATTTCTGTTTATTAAAATCGATGAAATGGTTCCTAAGAACATATTTTCGTATATCCGATAGTTTCAGACATTCCCATACTGACTGATTTTAATGAGCCACCCTGTATTTTAGTAAAGCAACAATAGCATACACATATATATATAATATCATATATCTATAGTATCACTGTTACAGATGTCAAGCCTCCGCAGGCTACGTCTACCGCTTACTATCGGACGGTCCGTGTACTTGTTTGCCACCAACATACAATTATCACTAATAATACACGTGCGAAAAGGAAATTCCTAACTCGTGTAGATTTAAAGCACTCCCTTCGGTCGTGCTTTAATTTTTCTCCACTCGCTCCACTCCACTTAATTTTTTTCGCACTTGTATCGTAATTTACTATTTTACTTTCGGAAAGTCGTTACAATTGTCACAAGGTTTAGAACCATTTTCGTAAATTCTTGATATGAGGTTCGACCTATGTTGGAATTTCGCTACAATTGTCGTATTTTTGTGACAATATATAATTTTGCTTCGCTTAAAAGACGGCATTTATTGTTGATTGCTAAAAGTTCTTGCAATATATTTGAAACACAAACGACCACACGGCCTGTCTGATGATAAGTGCTAACCGTAGCCCGTGGACGCCTGCAACGGGAGAAACAGTCAATTTACAATTCTCAGACTTGTCACCGTGGTAAAATAGGATCCGCAAATGACTTTTAGGTATTCTGTTCACCCTTTATACTTTTTTAGTTTCGTTCAAATAAATCATTTCCTAGCTTTACGATTTTTTATTTACTTATCACATATTAATATGATTACATCAATAAAAAATCTTAATTGAATTTATGCATTTTTCGATAATGATGATTGAAAACTTTTCTTTTATCTAGGAAACTCATTTACTCGCCCACAACAGTGCCGTCAAAATCATCTTTGACATTGACAACTTAAAGTAGTAGTAGTGACAACATAGTAACAAATTAAAATAAACTATGTGACGCAGACTTAAGGTGTATTTCCTATAAATGTTCCGATCTTTATGATCATCCTGGCTGCTTCGATATCTTTGAGTCATGTTTGTTCCGATATCTTTACCTACTTGTACGTTACGAATTTATTGAAAAGTTACTGCCCCTAAATTTATGACCAATTACACGCTCCCAAATCATTGCCCTTTTCTCACGTAACGAATTTATTGAAATTTTACGTTGCTCCGATTTATTTGGGGACCTCGACCGCTACTATATATCTGATGGCGACTGTACGAGAAATTATTTTTTTCACAGAGGCATATTCGAGGAGCTACTCGTTTACTTTGTCCACGGCACAGCTCCGCCGCATTTCGTGGCAGCTTTAAATACTCTGCCACGAAGTGCTGGAATAATATACCGCCACCTATCAGGAACTCATTGTCAGTGTATTCGTTTATGGCAAATTTCAAAAAATACATTTTAGATTTACAGAAAAATTGTTGAGGTCTGTGCTATGGATGGGTTAATAAAATTAAATATACGAATTTTTGAACGATGTCCTGGTTGCGCCAATCGTCATTGTTTTGTTTTTGTGTACCTTTTGTGAGACAATTACTGTTACGGGTCAATAGCTTCAAAGTTTCACTAAATGTAATTAAGTTAAAAGTATAAACTTAGATTTTTAAATATTTATTATGTGTAGCTTGTAGTTGCGCTCTCTCGGAAGGGTCCCCACGGAAGACCAGCGCCGGGGTCCTCTAGGGTCTCTCGGCATGAAGCTGAGTGTGGACCTTTTCAGTTACGCTTTATGAATGTGTACCACTGTCATTGTAATTAAGTTAAGTTTAAATCAAAACATAAATGTCACAAAATTAAAATACACAATAGACAAATCCTAAAGTAACTTAAAACAACACGTGATCCACAAGAACCTAAAAATACAACTATTTAAAACGTATATGAAATAATAACAGAGAAATTTATTCATAAAAGAGAAAGTAAACAATAATAATAACACTAAAATCTAAAATTAAATATCTAGTTAAAAAATACATCTTAAAAGGTTATATATACCGAGCCCGACGGTAATGTGCTCAGAAGGCTGGCTGCATTTCCGCGTTGAATGGCAAGGCTCAGGCGCTGAGCAAGAAACGAGCCAGCTCTCTGGTCAGCGGTAGCTTCAATTAAGCGTTTTCCAACTTCTTTGAAAATTATGCCTGTTGTGTAGAAAGTTATTTTCTGAAAATATAACTCTTTAGTATATTTTAAGGTATAATTTATTTAAAACAGAAACGATGTAGCAGAAATAGGCTTAGATTCTTATTGGGTAACTAAACTCAGTTCTTGTAGAACTGATTGTAGTAGTTTTCGCACTAATGTGATAATATCACATAGTAATATCACATCACATAGTAGTTTTCGCACTAATGTGATAATATCACATTAGTGCGAAAACTACATTCCTTCCTACATTCCTACATTCCTACATGCTTAAATTCAGACATGCTTGGGTATTATTAATAGCAATAAACTAAAAATTTCCTTAAAAATCTATGGTCTCAACTCAACGGACTACCCAAACCTTCCATATCAAATTCCGAAATCTGAAAATTTTCATATAAAATGTGACCTAAGACAAATAGGCTGTGAGCTTTAAAATGTTGGTTCAATTGTATTAAAAAATTGAAAACATTATCAGAAAAGCGATAATTAAACAGACACAGTTTCCTAGTATCCAGAATCTTTCAGCATGCCCCTTGAACATTGCGTACGTAGTTTTAAAGATAAATAGAAAACCATACATAGAGTCCGACAGGCAGCGTGACATGTTTCATGCTTCATAAAAAGTAGCGGTTGAGTCATAAAGACGGTTCAGTCTTTTATTGAGAAATATTATTAGATTAACATGTTGCAATTGAACAAAAATGATGAATCTGTTTCCCAACACGAAATTCCCAATATAAATCCTCCAATCACGCATTGTACACCTTCATATTTAAAACCCAACCCAATCTAAATCGTTAATCCCTCGAAATTGATTTCATAATTCGGGAGCAAAGTTTATAATTAAGTTCCGCAACACCAGATCAGGTAATCGCGTTTTGATTCAACAGATTTGAACTAAATCACAATTTTCACAAACATCCCCCTTTCTATCCGACTTGGGGCCGGTAATTACAATAAATTTTCATCACATAATTAGGGTAGGAAAGACAAATGGGTCCGGTTGGGATCCTTTTCTGTACCGATGTCACCCGGTTATGTGGTACCTATGTGGGTAGTTTTAAATAGTCGAGCATTTGTCATAACACTTGCGTTTGCTGTTTCAGTGGTATTTGTATTTACCCGTCCAGCTAAAGCGTGAGTATAGTTTGTTCGGAAAGTGAAGGCACACGTGAGATAATAAATAAATGAATATCTGTAAGCTTAATTGTTGTATAGTGTTTATTCTACCACTTTGTCGGCGTGATTAATATGTATACAGTGTGTAAATCTAATACGGGCGATCAATTAAACACAGCTTGCCACAGCCAACAAAACAGGCTTGGGATTCATTGGTGTAATCATGGATTACAAGGTTTTTTAAAAGTTACTCTTAATTATGACCCCACAGATTTTTTTAAAGATTATCGGAGCAGTAATGTAGGTACGAATATTTGTTATTGTTGATATGGCAGTTATGTCATCTGCTTTTGAAATTAGCTGTCAACGAGTGTTTAACTGGCGTATGTTGCTCTACTTTGCGCGCCGAATTATTTTGTATGGAAAATTTTGTTGCTCTAATTTTAAGTAAAAGTTATTGGAATGTACTTATTATGTCGTAAACTAACACCCGTTACATCCGTGTGGATCTTTTCGTTGACAGCCTTCTTTATGCTGACGATGCAGCCTTTGTTGCTCACTCTGAACGCGACCATCAGTTAATGGTAAGTCAATTCTCGCAGGCATGCTCCCTTTTTGCCATGACCATAAACACGAGGAAAACCGTTGAGCTAGCACAAGGAACCTCCATAGTCCCAGTCATTACACTCGATGGCGCGCTGTTAGAGGTAGTTGACAGATTTTGCTACCTAGGGTCGACCGTAACGAACAACCTCTCGCTCGATGCGGAGGGCGACATTCGTATCGGTAAAGCGGCGACCATGTCCGGGAAGCTTAGTACAAGAGTATGGCAAAACAAGCACCTAACATCAAAGACGAAGATGTTGGTCTTTCAGGCTTCTATTTTAAGCATACTCTTGTACGGAGCTGAAACCTGGACGACGTATGCAAAAGTAGAACGCAGGTTAAACTCCTTTTACATGCGGTGCCTTCGTAAGATCTTGGGTATATCATGGCAAGACCGGGTGACAAACGAGAGGATCCTTGAAATTGCACAGCTGCCTAGCTTAACCGCGTTTCTTAAGCAGAGACGTCTGCGTTGGTTAAGGCATGTGCACAGGATGGAACCCTCTCGACTACCTCGTAGTGTTCTTCTTGGTGCTGTTGCGAATGCAAAGCGTAGCGTAGGAAGGCCATTGCTTCGCTTTAAAGACTGCGCAAAGAGGGACATGATTGCCTTTCATATTGGCTACCGGCACTGGGAGAAGGTCGCAGAACAACGAACTGAGTGGCGCAAGTGTATTGTGGAGGGTCGCAAAATTTGTGATGAGACATGGTTTGCTGCACTCGCTGATAAGCGACAGAAGCGACGCCAAGTGCTTCGGCGCCCATTCCCGCAAACTTTCCTTGTCAGTCCTGCGGTAGACTATGTCGGTCTCGCATCGGTTTATTGAGTCATCAGAAAAGGTGCTTCTCGAATATTACACCATAAATCGTCTGCCATAGACGCTAAGGCCATGATGATGTTGATGATGATGAACACCCGTTAAGAGCTTCGCCCGTATTAGACTTACACCCTGTATGTATATGTATACCTGTACCAAGTTGCAAATTTCTATTAGATACTACCGGTCACTAAGCTATAGGTACTGCTGATAGACAGACAGTCTGACAGACGTACATTATGGTCATGGAAAAACTATAAAGGTTCGTAATTTACTATGGAACCCTAGATTTTTTTTTTTTTTGCAATGCTGTTTTGGTATAGGTGTGAAATATATTTTAAAACAAGTTTTATAGATATATCGACGTTTCCTTAACTCATGATGATAAGCATAATGATCAAAGGTTTCGTATATTTTTACAAAAACATGAATAAACAAATAAATTGCTGGTTTTCTAATTGTTATACAAGCCGTCAGTAGTATTTTTCTCCAGCAGAAATGTATTTTTTCGATTTTAGAGTAAGGATTAGTTTTTACAATACAATAACAAAAAAAAATATTGCTGCAATAAACTGCGTTGAAAAGTTCAATATTACTTTGTATCAGAAGAAAAAATTGCTTTTATTAAGTATTTCTGTTTAGTAAGGGTCACGGTCCATACAAAGTTGAGAAAAATTGTGCGCTGCGAGTTACAGTTTTGTAATTTTAACCAGAGCTAGAGGGTCTCAAAATAGTTGTTTTTAGATGTGGAGGGAAAACCAATTCCCCCCCTGAGCGCGGGGGGAGGGGGTGAATATGCATGCGGAAGGGTTGCGTTTAATATTTTTTTACTAATTAATAAGGCCTACTATGCATTGTTTGGTATCATTTTCGTGTAAAACGGACTTGAAAAATCCATTTTTTATCATAAACATGAGCAATTTCATATAAAAATTTGGATTTTTTGGAGTAAAAGTAAAAAAGTTACCGTTTTTATTTTAATTTATGCGTCATATAAGTATTAAAATACAAACTAATCCAATTTAAAAAAAAGTGTAAGATAGCATATTTATTCCAGTTTTTTAAAATATACACGTTTTGTAGTCTTTCATACAAAAATACACTGAAAAAAAAATTTACCTGACGCGTACCTCCAACAAAAACCTCCGCGTAATCTCAATAAAGAGACTTTTGTGTCGGCAACTGCTCATAGATTATACATATTTTTGTACTTGCATATTATTGTTCATATTACAATTGTAAATATTTATTGATATGAAAGTAAATTGAATATTTTCTGATCTTTTTTTTTAAATAACCTAAGATTATTAAGAATTTTCTTTGATCAGATTCTATTTTTAGAATTTATCGATTATTGTATACCGCGTGTATATTATATATCTGACCACATGTATGATATATATAGTATCTGATCATATGAATCGGAATGGGTAATCATTTTTACAAGTGTCATTAGGTACCTAATGATCTCCTTACCAAAGACGATGAAGGTAATTTTCAATAACCGGGACTAAAAAACTAACCCAGTTCACCCACGTTAAAAGTTTATATCAAATGGAATTTGACAATCAATTGTTAAACGTTTACTTCATAAATCATCATTATCCTCCTGAGGCCTGGCGACGTCACTTACTTCAACCGAATTTTAACTTTGACACTATATCTATAAAGTCAAAATGTTATGTAATATATATATGACTCAGGGCCTCACGTGGTTATTACCATATCAGCCGAAAGACGTCCACTGCTGAACATAGGCCTCCCCCGAAGATTGCTACAATAACCGGTCCTGCGCCACTCGCATACAGCGTACTCCTGAGACCTTCACTGTCCACCTTGTGGGGGGCCTACCCACGCTGTGCCTTCCACCTGCGAGGCCGCCGCATTGGCCATTGGTTCTACGTGCAATGTGTCCCGCCCACTGCCACTTAATTTAGTGATTCGGAAAGCTATGGAGCTATACTTTGGTTCTGCTGCGGATCGTCTCATTTCTAATACGACCTCGCAGAGAGACTCCCACCATAGCCCTCTCCATTGCCCCGTGGGTGACTTTAAGCTTTAGTAACCACAAGCCGTGTTGAACGAATGAAAGAAAGTTTAGTGCAGACGCTACCTATTCTGTCTTCCTACATTAACTCCAATGACATGTATAATTCATTCTTTCACATTTTTATGAAACATTACACCAAAATATTCACTTCCAAAAAGATTGTGGTTGGTGGTGCATCAGCTTTTAGTGAGTGGGCCACTGCGGACTTGTATGAACGTAGACAAGCACTGTATGCATTGTATGAGGAACGGCGGTTTAATACGAGTGATGAATTTAAAGAACACGTCAAACAATATTCTAAGAAATTTAAGATTGATTGTAATAAAGCTAAGCGCGATTATTTGTCCCAAAAAATTAAAAATAGTTCCGACATCATTAAATCAACCTGGAAAGTGATTAATGCGGAGACTGGTCGATCAAAGATCATAGATTCCACGATCCTAAATTAAAAATTAATGGCAAAATTATAGAGTCAAGTTTAGAAGTATACTAATTGTCTCCTGTTCGTTGCCGCCGCGATTTGGGCTCTACTTTTCACTTACGATCAGGTGGAGTGGAGCCACTTAGGTATTTGTTGTGCCAACGTTATTTTTATTGGGTCGGCAACGCGCATGTGACACCCTGAGGTTGCAGGCGCCCATAGGCTACGGTGACTGCTTTCCATCAGGCGGGCCGTATGCTTGTTTGCCACCGACGTGGTATAAAAAAAAAAAAAAAAAAAAGTAGCAACAGAATTTGAGCACTTTTTCACCGATATACCAGTCTCCATAACTAAGGATTTAAATTCATCACCTTCGTCTGCCACTATATTATTAAGAGATAACGTCCCTATGTGTTGTAACGACTTTAATTTTGAACATATTCAAATCTCAGATGTAATAAAGGCATTTAAATCCATCAATGTCAAGAAAACTTCTGACCTCTGGGGAGTCTCTGTTCATGTCGTCAAATCCCTTATTGAAATCGTAGCACCTGAATTGGTAGTCATATTTAATCATTGTGTTGATTGTGGTGAGTTTCCTGATCTTATGAAACATAGTAAAGTAACTCCTTTATTCAAATCCGGTAGCACTTCAGACCCCACTAATTTCAGACCTATATCTGTGCTACCAACGTTTAGCAAAATTTTTGAAAAAATAGTTTTATCGCAATTAATTAAGCACTTTAACGTAAAAAATTTAATGCATACCAAGCAATTTGGTTTTACTCGGGGGCGCTCAACATCTGACGCTGGTGTCGAATTAATTAAACAAATATTTGATGCCTGGGAGGAATCACGAGATGCTTTAGGTATCTTCTGTGATATGTCCAAGGCCTTCGACTGCGTTTGTCATGAAACATTGATCAGGAAGCTAGACCATTATGGAGTTAGAGGCTCAGCATTAAATTTACTGGAATCTTATTTACGCGGTAGAATACAAAGGGTTGATGTGAATGGACAGCGATCGCCGGGGTCATTGGTCTCCACGGGTGTACCACAGGGATCTATATTGGGGCCTTTCCTTTTCCTTATCTACATAAATGACTTGCCACATCTCATAGAGACCCACCATGACATAGTATTGTTTGCAGACGACACCTCACTTATTTTTAAAGTCAAACGACAGCAACAAGCTTGGAATGATGTAAACAATGCTATTTCTAAAGTAGTAAACTGGTTTAATATGAATAACTTAATGTTGAATGAGAAAAAAACTAAATGTATTAAATTTGTTACAAGTAACGTAAAGCATCAACAGGCTAGTATATTTGTGAAAGGTGAGGAATTGGAAATAGTTGAAAGTACAGTCTTTCTTGGTATAACACTAGACTCTAAGCTTCAGTGGGGTCCTCACATATCTAATCTCTCGAATAAACTGAGTTCTGCAGCTTTTGCAGTGAGCAAGATCCGTCAATTAACTGACGTCGATACAGCTCGGTTAGTATATTTTAGTTATTTTCATAGCATTATGTCGTATGGCATTTTATTATGGGGCAGTGCTGCCAATTCAGAGACTAACACTATTTTTGTTCTGCAGAAGAGGGCTATTCGAGCGATATATAAAATGAGCCCTAGAGACTCACTTAGAGATAAGTTTAAGGTTATTAATATAATGACATTGTATTCTCAATACATCTATGAGAATATTATGTATGTACATAAAAATATTATCAATTTTAGGAAAAATTGTGACATACATAATATTAATACTAGAAACAAACATAAGCTCGCAGTACCCGCCACTCGGCTCCATAAAATTAGGAAATCATTCATGGGTAATTGTGTAAAATTTTATAATAAACTTCCAGTAAATGTTACTGAATTTTCAGTCAATAAATTTAAGAATTTTGTAAAGCGTAAACTTATATCTAAAGCTTATTATAGTACACAAGACTACACGAATGATAAAACACCGTGGGAGTAATTTAGGATTTAATTATTAGTTTGTTAAAGTCATGACATTCAATTACGATAATTTACGCTTGGAGACCTTATACATCTCCAAACGTGCATTATATAATGTTATTATTATATACCTATTCGGAGAGAAACCTTTACTTCTCTATAAATTATTACTTATAAATGTTCTGACTTTTTAGAGACTTTACATCTCTTGTTATTATTATTCTATTTCAATTTATTTAAAATCAATTTTATGTTTTTCTTTTTTAATGCATGTTAGTTGTAAGATGTACCATGATTGATTGAAAAAATAATTCCCGCCAAGTTTCTTACCGGTTCTTCTTGGGTCAGCGGTGTAGGGTTCGAACCGGAAGTAGTTTCAATACCTAGACGATTCAAAAGAGTTTGTTGCTATTCCAATTTGAATAAAGAATTATTTGACTTTGACTTTGACTTTCTTATGAGGCCCATTCTAAGCGACAACGTTTCAGTACCGTATGTCATCACTCTTTTAAATCTTTGATCAGTGTGTGTTGCCACACTGATCAAATACTTTACTGATCAAATACGATACTCACCTTTTCCAGTCCAGTCTTAAAGACATCTTCCAGTGCAGCGGTAAACAGATTAGGGGATATGACACTTCCTTGCCTGACTCCCCGCTGCAGTATAATATGCTTCAAGCTCTGGTCTTGGAGTCGGATTGACATAGTGGTGCTTTCGTACAAACACCTCAACATTTCGAAATAGCGGTAGTCTACTTGGTATCGTTAAAGAGACTGCAGTACGCCCAGAGTTTCGATCAAATCGAAGGCCTTGGGGGTTACCATGACGTACTAATGCGATTCAGTTTAGGTTCTGGGAAAGGGGCAGTGATACACGACTCGTATAGCCTTGTCCCTTTCTCTCGACCTAAATTAAACCGCATTAGTATGTCATGGAAACCCCCCTTATCGTAGTCCACAAACGCTAAACGCTAAACAGAGGGGCAGGTTATACCTATTCCTCGGTCTTCTGTATAACATTTACGAAACGGCAATTCGGAAACCGGCTTGTTCGGGAGGCTGGAAGTCATCAAGCCTGCGTGCAAGACGATTCGTAATGACTCTTAAAAACATCTTATAAATATGGCTCGGAAGTGAGATGGATCGGTAGTTCTTCAGTAAGGCGTTGTCACCTTTTTTCAAGAACAGCACCACCACTCTTCTGTTCCATGCCTAAGGCGTTCTCCCTTCCGGAGTTGAACAACTTCTGAAGGGCCATAAGGAATGGTTTACCACCTGGCTTCAGATGCTCAGCTATAATTCCGTCTTCCCGAGACGCACTGTTATTTTTGAGCTGTTCAAGAGCCATTCTAATATCACATAGGCTGATGTCTCGGATATCCTCTGTATAGTGCCGGGTCAGTCACTTATTTCATAAGAAATTTATCATCAAATTCCGTGTGAAATAAATGTTTAACCCGGGGTGCTTGGTTAACCCAGGTTGATGCAATTTGCCCTAACAGACATTATGGAGTATTTTGTTTACGCAAAATCGCTAAATTCCCGCAGTAGAAACGTACTGTCAACAATAAGTAAAAGCAACGTCCCTTTTTTATTCGAGGTACGCGACAGGTGCAATTTTTTTACAACTTATTTTTGCATGGAAAGTTCCAAAAAGTATATATTTTTAGAAACTACAATGAATATGCTATCTTGTAGTATTTTTTTTATTTTCATATATTTATTTGGTAATACTTATATAACGCAACAATCAAAATAAAAACGGTGATTATTTTACTTTTATACCAATAATAATTGTTTTATATATGAAAATCCTCATGTTTATTATCAAAAATGAATTCCCCGTGTCTGTTTTATATGAAAATGATACCAAACAATGAATAGTAGGCCTAAATATTAGACAAAAAATCTTTAAACATAACCCTTCGTTTGCACATTCACCCCCCTCCCCCCTCGTTCAGGGGGGGGAATTGGTTTTCCCTCCACATCTAAAAATATTTATTTTTACATCCTCTAGCTCTGGTAAAAATTACAAAACTGTAACTCACAGCGCACAATTTTTTCCATTTGGACCTCTACTAGTTAGATTAGTACCTACATTATATATTATTTGAATTAATTTATACTCAGTCTTAAAATTCTATTATGTTTTTCACACGCAAATTAACAAGAGGTTTTTTAATGTCCGCGTAACAGCCATAAAGTGAAAGCAAACATAAAGTATTGGACCCTTCCTAATTATCCCTTGGCAGATGCCACGAAGCGCTGTATGGCACATAAAACTACAGAGCAGCGTGCTTGTACTGATGATTATTCAAAATTTATTCAATTTTGATCCTTAATACGTTTCCTTTAGAGTAGTTGAGATTTGAAGGGAGGTACTCTTATGTTGGTAAAGGCGTAGTTTTATGGTTGGATCTTTGAAAAGTGCAAGTGTTCGGTGGAAAGTAGGCTGTTTATCGCCTGGCTTTGTTCACAATGCCTGCCCATACGAACCTGTGACATTCGCCCGAGGAAACTAGTATACATTTGAGCTTTACATACAGTATAGTCCATTTCAAATACGAAGGCCCGATGCGGCTCGAAACTTTTGTCATTTAATTGGTCCACTACAAATTGGCACGTGTCGTACACCGATGTATGCATAAAATATCACGCCACAAAAGGGCCTGGCCACGTTTCTTTTGTTATCACTGATCCTATTGCTGACGCCTAATGACTTTTTATTTATTTATTATATCAAAATGTACACTTATTTTTAACATTTGTCCCACAAAACGGTTTGTTGAGTGGAATAGGGCCTTCGTATTTGAAATGGACTTAAACATACACGGTTTCCTTTTTTTAAAGGGAAAGTTATTTTTTTACGCGATGTCGTTGTTGGTCCCATTATAAAACTTGTTCAGTATGACTTCTACAACGTGTTACACGAGCCACTGAAAACCTTGAACGGGGTGATTTGTTAGGTTATACTAAAAAATATTAATAAATGGAGCTCACCCAGGAAAAAAAAACTGGCCAAGTGCGAGTCGGACTCGCGCGCGAAGGGTTCCGTACCATTATCAATTTATTATTAAAAAAATACAGTTAAATCAACCTACCTCAAAAACTAAAAGAGATAATTTAATCAAACCAAAAATCGTTGATAGAGTTTATTAATGTGCATAACATATATTTTTTTTAGAATTTTATATCGCGTAGTTTAAAAAATAGAGGGGGGGGGGGACACATTTTTCAGACTTTGAGAGCTGATATCTCGAAAACGATTTGCTTAAATTTAAATAAGATTTATAAACCTTCATATCATTTTCAAAGACCTTTCTATTAATACCCCACACGCTTATATACAACTAAAAAAAAATTTCTATCCCTCAGTTACATGTATGGAGGGCCCCCACCCCAATGGTTTTTTTTTACAATTTAGTATCATAATCCTGTAGCGGTTCATACAACACATATTCTTACCAAATTTCGTTACTGTAGCATTTATAGTATCCGAGTAAATCAGCTGTGACAGACGGACAGACGGACAGACGGACAGACGGACATGACGAATCTATAAGGGTTCCGTTTTTGCCATTTTGGCTACGGAACCCTAAAAAATTGGCTCTTTCTTACAAAATGTCGTGATCAATCGGTCAAAATGTATCACAAAGACAATTTTGTTTGACAATTGTGTTAGTGTTTAATCTTATTTATTTGAATCGTATAGGTACTAAAAATGCAGGAGCGGTTATTTTGTACAAAAATATAATCTGACTAGATGAATACATCTGCATCGTAGTTAGTATTGCTTCACAGAATTGAAAATCTATTACAGTCCAATGACTTAAAACCCCACTACACGGCTTACACGTTCCCTATAAATCCCCGTTCCGACGAAACCTAGCTCATAGCTTTGTACTGCGAACATTGGAAACAGGTATAACGTGGCGTACAAAGGTTCCAGCGGTCAATTGTGGCCATGGTCCGAAAGAACTTTTGTATTCAAGCCAAGGCTGCGGATAACGTTTTGTTATCTACACAACCTCGTATCCTTCCTCCCAACGTGATGTCAACAACGTCTTTATTAACGGTGATTTAACTTCAAATTTGATTGACGTTGAATAGAGGGTTAGAAAGATGGGAAAGGTGGAAATGATAAGCGGCTCTAAATGGTACGCACACAATAGTTCCATTATATATTAGCCAGGCTGTGCAGATGTCCTGAGTTTCCAAATATTTACTATAGCAAAAATCGATGCTTATCTACTACATATACAAATAGCACTTACGATACTCCTCTGGAAGGCCCAACCCACCCAAAGGGCAATGGAGAGGGCTATGCTAGGAGTCTCTCTGCGTAATCGAATTAAAAATGAGACCATCCAGCAGCAGCAGAACCAAAGTAACCGAAATAGCTCTCCGAATCGCTAAACTGAAGTAGCAGTGGGCGGGACACATTGCGCGTAGAATCGATGGCCGTTGGGGCAGGAAGGTTCTTGAGTAGCGGCTACGTACCGGAAGGCGTAGCGTGGGTAGGCCCCCACAAGGTGGACTGATGACCTGGTGAAGGTCGCAGAAGTCCGCTGGATGCGGGTGGCGCAGGATCGGTCATTGTGGAAATCTTTGGGGGAGGCCTATGTTCAGCAGTAGACGTCTTTCGACTGGTATTGATGATTATGATACTCCTCTGATAGCCAAATGTGTGGCTGCTCTCAGGTTTCCGGGCCGTTGCCGGGTGGTATCCCACGATAATGGAACAATCGTTGCATTATCTTTTGCGGGACGATGACGAGATCGTAGTTGTTGCTGTTGGTATCGCGAAAGAGTTCAAAAAGAAATGACATGGGCAATTGGGCATAGAGAGAGAAACGAAAAAGAGAAACGGATAGAAGATTGCTTTTACTTTGGAGCAAGAATTGAAATAGAACAACGAGACTGATATCTGCGGTTAAGCACCTATCGTAGGCAATCATTGACCTAAGACATCTGTAAAATATTTAGCCAGAACTAGATCTGTCCGAGTTAGAAATAATGCGATACAAAACAATTCTAAGATTATTTTATTATGATTTATGAATCAATCGCTTATCGTTTATTTCAAAAAACTCAATACGAGAGACAATATAAAAATTGAATGTCATAGACAAGTTTGATTTTTGTCAAAGTTCAGAACAATGATTTAATTTTAAGTACTCCCGCTGATTGGGTAGGTATTTTTTTAAACCCACAAATAATTTATAGAGAAACATGATACGAAAATATTTACGTATTTTAGGGTTCCGTAGTAAACTAGGAACTTATAGTTTCACCATGTCCGTCTGTCCATTTGTCCGTCTGTCAGTCTATCCACAGCATAGCTTAGTAGCCGTTAGCACTAGAAATTTGCAATTTGGTAAAGATTAAGGTACATATCACGTCGACAAAGTGGTTGAGTAAAAAGTAAAAAAGGTTTTTCCGTTTCCAGTGTAAAGCGTGGGTGTTTTTTTATTTTGCTGTAATCCTTTATTCTGGAGTATCATTGAATAGGTATTTCAAATAGAATAAGTGTCCGAAAAGAAAGTTTTTTTCTAAACTCAATATTTTAGGAGATAACCGCTCCAGACAAAAAAGTCGTGTATCCATGGGTCCAAAAATTGTAAAAATCATGAATACTTATAGAATACCTTAAAATACAACTATTTCGGACAATAAGCCCTGCCATTTTTGAATAACTACGAGACCCTACACTGAGCATGACCCGACATGCTCTTGGCAGGTTTTTTTTATTTCAGGTTTACTTAATACTCTGCAACCACTGCTTCGGTATAATAAAACATCTGACTGCATTCTTGCAACTAAGTTGAAAACTTAAATAAAGTAAAAGTAAAGTGCCAGTACACACTTGCGAGAGTTAAAGAGTAGTTCTCAAAAAGTTTTTACACAATTATTCACGGTAAATGCATGATTTACAGATTCCTATTTTGTTACCAGCTATGATGTAAAATTCAACTATTAATTCATCTTCATCATCATCACTTCAGCCATTAGACGTCCACTACTGAACATAGGCCTCCCCTTTGGACCTCCACATACACCGGTTGGAAGCGATCTGCATCCAGCTTCCCCCAGCGATCTAATTAGTAATTAGACTCTGGACTCTGGAAGAAAGACACGGGATAAGTTGGGAATCAAAGTTTTCGTTGATTCTATTTCTCCTGAAAAACCTTTCAAAACTGCAAAATTATTGTCGCTTTTAATATTACGCTAAGCGCTAAGACTTATGCTAACAGAAATGAAAATAATACAAAAATTATGCAAAAATTTTTGAATTTCTGTATACCTACCTGGACAAAATACAATTTATGCGTGAATTATTGTTAAACCCCATTACTAAAATACTCAACTGCTTGCAGCAAGTCTGTAAGTGCCTTTATACCATACAATGTCAGTGTGCTTTGCATGTGCGATCTTTTCTTCAAAGAGTTTGAAGCCAAACGTCTCATAACAGACTTTACATCCACTTCGTGTGTTTTGTTTTTTAGAGACAGAATTACGTAGGTTTTCATAAAACCTGTACGCTAAGCACGTGATTGGTGCGACAATATGTCGCTGCGAGATAGATTTCCCATCTATTATTAACTATAATAATAAAAGAGGGATGGATAGTCTATCTCGCTGCGGCATATTGTCGCACCAATCATGTGCTAAGCCTACTGGGCCTATCTGCATGAAAGATCACCGCTGGCTCACGCTAGCGTTACCCTGATATAAGATCATTTCATTAGGCACTGGTCTCACCGCGAGCTACTAAGCTATAAACTACGGGCTATAAACACGAACAAAAGATACGCACTCCCGTGTAAAAAAAGAGACACAGCGAGACTCGCCCGGCGGTGATAGCTGATAGCTGGGCGAGTATAGCCGTGTCTCTTTTATTTACACGGGAGTGCGTATCTTTTGTTCGTGTTTATAGCCGATAGTTCATAGCTTAGTAGCTCGCGGTGAGACCAGTGCCTAACGCCCTCTCTTGTATGTCATACCTATTATGTTCTTTTTTCTCCTTATTTATTTATTTAATCTTTATTGCACAAATAAAAATGTATGAGTACAAAGGGTGGACTTAATGCCAGAGGGCATTCTCTACCTTATCTGTGAATGTTGCGAAGAATTTATTTTCTATTTCTATCAGTTCTACTCCTATTTGGGGATATTTAAACTAAAAATGTTATTCTACAGCTAGATGTTGTGTATAATTATTTATCTGATTGAATTCTACACATTTATAAAAATTAGGTATAGCAGCAGGAAATGTACGGGCTGGAACTATGCTAAAGCCTTTCGAAAAAAACTTTCATATATTTAAAGCCGTCAATTTTAGTAAAAAACTGCGCAGTATTCTATATAGATTTATTTCACATCATCAGTGCATATCAGTATTTAGTCAGTCGGACGCATTAGGTTACCATCTGAAAAAAGGACGATTTACCAATCGTGCCCGTAATTACCACGCTGGGCAAGCAGATTGACGATTGCAGTAGTATGTCTCCTATGATGACGCTGCTGCCCATCATCAACCCTTAACAAAAGAATGTTCAGTGATGCTTCTATCCCTAAATCAGCTCTTATGTTACCCAAAGAGTTGAGGTGGAGACAAAAGTATTATTACCAAAAAGAAAAATTGCCTAAGGATTTATTTTCCATCAAAAAATACTAAAACCCTTGGTAATGTAAACAGAAAAAATACAAGTTTATGTACGTCATAAAAAGTTGTCAATCCCTGTAATAACAGTAACCCTATAGTGTTGTTGTTTCAAACTTCCTCTGTTTAACGAGATCAACCAACACCTACAGGAGTTACCAACCGGTTATGTTGACGAAAATCCTTATTCTCATTAAAAGTTGGGGTTCATGTAACGGATAGGAGAAGCTTAAAATTAAAAAAAAATGTTTTTTAAATTAGATGTTTGCCTACTTTATAAAACAAAGGACAGTAACGGTAGCCTGTTATTTTAAGTAATGAAAAAATTTAAATAAATGTAAAGAAATAATTGATAATTTATTGCTTATTATGGCAACAAATTACAAAACAATCTCAAGCTATCGGTCAACAACCTGACTATTACCTATTTTATATAATCAGTGGCCTATTTCACCATAATTACAAGTGTGACAATTGTAAAATATCACTGTTACTGACGTCACAGGCCTCCATAGGCTACGGCTACCGCTTACTATCGGACGGCCCATGTGCTTGTTTGCCACCAACATAAAATTATTACTAATAACGTTATTATATCGTTAATAAACTACTTTTTATTTTCCGAAACCCGTGACAATTGTCGCAAGGTTTAGTACAATTTTCATTAAATCTTGACAGGAGGTTCGGCTTATGTCGGAATTTTGCTACAATTGTCGTGTTTTATGTAAAAGTGTGTGTTTTATGTAATAATAAGCTACAATTGTAAAAATATTAAAACGTCTGTTTTCGAAATTAAGATGTTATGTGATGAAGCGGATATATAATGTCTGCAGGAGACGTGGCTGTTGCCCCATGATATTTCTTATTTAGGAACAATACATGCAGATTTTGCATACACTGGATCATCATCTGTTGATATCTCGTCCGGAGTGCTACGGGGGCGACCGTATGGTGGAGTTGCAATTTTATGGCGTAAGTCCTTATTTTCGAACGTCTCTGTGATCCCGACGGATAATGATCGCTTAACTGCAATAAAAGTGACAACAAACAATAGTGCGTTTTTAGTTACGAATGTTTATATGCCAACAAATTGCGAAGAGAACTTGCCGTTGTTTACGCAGTGTTTAGGTACTTTAAGTGCGTTAATTGAAAATAGTAGTGTCGAATGTGTGTATATGATGGGAGACTATAACGCTCATAGCACGGAGATATTCGGTAGAGAAATGTTATCTTTCTCATCGGAACAAATGTGGGTTTGTGCTGATTATGAATATCTCGATGTTGACTCTCAAACATTCACATTTGTAAGTGAGGCTCATAATAGTAAAAGATGGCTTGACCACTGCCTTGTCACGTGTTCCGCATGGCAAACTATAACAAATGTTTATAATTGACTATAATGTATATTCTTCCGATCATTTTCCCTTAGTAGTGGAGTGTGACTTAAATATCATAAAAACTAAATTAACATATCTAAGCAAGGGTGAAAATAAAGTGTTATGGGGAACCAGAAACGTTGACCAAATAGGTAGATATGGAAAATTGTGTCATGAGCTTTTGAGGGATATTCACTTCCCCCCCGAGTTGGGTGCATGTGCCGATAGGGTGTGTAATTGTGAGTCACATAAACAGGTTATAAATGATATATACCTAACGATAACACAAGCGCTTGCGCAAGCGGCGACCTTGACCTACGAGAGTCGGGCAAAAAATAATAAGCGTAAAGTGGTCGTGGGGTGGAACTTTCATGTTAGTGAAGCGCATAAAAAAAAAAGACTTGTGAAGTTTTGGAAAAGCACGCAGTCATTAAATTCAAAGCCGTGTCTTCCTACGAGCGTGGAGGGTCTCAGCGACCCCACCGCCATAGCAAACCTCTTTATGCGCCAGTTTAGAGTAGCTGCTTCCCCTATTATGGGGAATTGTGAGGGGGTGTTTGATGCTGAGCAGTCGTCACAAGGCAGTGAGGCTGCCGTGACTCACTTCTCATCGCGTGAAGTTGCCGACGTCATAAAACACATGAGTCGTGGTAAGTCGCCGGGACACGACTGGCTCAGCATCGAGCACTTCCTACACGCAGGTGTGCACCTTCCGCGGGTTCTTAGCATGCTCTATAATATATGTATCAGGCACAGGTATCTACCGCCAGCCCTTATGCGTACATTAGTGGTCCCCATAATTAAAAACAAAACCGGTGACGTATCTAACGGGAACAACTATCGACCCATATCGTTAGCTACAATTTCGGCGAAGGTGCTTGACGGTCTTCTTGACAAACAGCTGGGTAAATATTTACATCTACATGACGCACAGTTCGGTTTCCGAGCCGGACTATCCACAGAGAGTGCTATTTTTGCCCTAAAGGAGACTGTCATTTACTACACGCAAAGAAATACTCCAATATACGGATGTTTCTTAGATCTGTCCAAAGCTTTCGATATGGTTTCCTATAAGATACTGTGGGCGAAATTAAGGGCCACTGGTATGCCTAGGGAGCTGGTTGACTTATTTAGGCACTGGTATGAGAACCAGGATAACTGTGTTAGATGGGCAAGCGCGGTCTCTGATACTTACAGGTTGGAGTGCGGAGTGAGGCAGGGGGGATTGTCCTCGCCGAAGCTCTTCTGCTTGTATGTTAATGAGCTGATAGTCGAACTCAGCAGCATGCATGCGGGATGTTCAATTGATGGCCGAATGGTCAATAACATCAGTTACGCGGACGACATGGTGCTGCTGAGTCCGTCTGTTTGTGCGCTCAGAGATTTGCTGCGTACTTGCGAAACCTATGCAGAATCACATGGCCTTAAATATAACTGCTCAAAAAGTGAAGTCATGGTTTTCAGGGTTCGGGGCAGATCTCTGGGCAACATACCGCCCATTAAATTATATGGAAGTGAGCTCCAAAAGGTTGACCGCTTTAAATATTTGGGTCACATGATCACGAGCAACTTGAAAGTGTGATATATGTACCTATACAAATATGTATTCCAGCTGATCACTCGGTCAACGAACTCGCGGGTAGGTTAAGATTTCATTAAATATTTTTATGTCATAATTGGGTGGTAGTTTTAAAACTTGTCTTCGAATACATTGTGAATGCGAACGGACGTGCATTTGCCTTTTAATTAAGTTATCCCGCTATTCCTGTGTTCCTGTATACTTTATTTGGCGACGAGGATGGGATTAAAGCGTGTAACAGTAAAAAAATATTGTGTGCGATGTCGATTGGGAAGTTACAACCGTTTGACCCTAACACGGACGATTGGGCGTTGTACGTGGATAGACTAGAACAGTATTTCATTGTTAATCAAGTGACCGATGCGTTAAAAGTGCCTACGTTAATTACGGTGATGGGCAGTGCGAGTTACGAACTGCTAGTGACTTTGTGTACGCCAGACAGGCCATCCACAAAGAAATTTGAAGTGCTAAAAGAACTGATGACTAATCACTTGCAACCTAAGCGTAGCATAATGGCGGAACGTTACAAGTTTCGCCAGCGGATCCAAAAAAACGGCGAGTCATTAGCTGTGTATGTAGCGGACTTAAAAAAATTGACGAAATACTGTGATTTCAAGACAGAGCTAGAAAACAATATTCGGGATCAATTCGTGTGTGGCATAGCGGATGACACGATTCGGCAGCGGTTATTCGTAGAAGAAGGGTTGACGTTCGGCAAGGCTTGGAAGCTCGCTGTGGCCATGGAATCGGCAGAGAAGGACGCCGCGGCGGTCGATGGCAGGACACGCGGAGCTAACAAAGAAACCGCGGAGGTGTTATTTTCATCGGCGAGTGGAAGCGGTTCGCAGGGTACCTCTACAGTCTGGAGGGCTGATGAGGCGAGCGGGACGACCGGGCGGAAGGGAACGTCTAAAGCGTGGGGAGGTCGTGCGCAGGCGGCGGCCAGGACGGGAGCGCCGGGGGCGCCGCGCGGCGGGCAGCAGGGCCAGTGTCGTGCTTGTGGCGGCAATCATAACGCAATGACGTGCAAGTTCCGGATGTATTCCTGTCGCGTATGCATGCAACAGGGACATTTGAAGAAGATGTGTCCCCGTATGCAAGGCGGGGCGAGATTGCATGCGTTGGATGCAAATGAGGAAGATGAGGTGTTGAGCGAGGTACCGTTTAATACATTATCCGTAGGCAGTTTAAGTTGCTACAAACCTATAATGATTGAGTTAAGCATTAATGAGAAAAGTTTACCGATGGAAGTGGACACTGGTAGTGCCGTTTCCTGTGTTAATTTTGATTGTTATCAGAAGTTTTTTAAAAATATACCTATGTTAACGACAAATTTAGCCTTAAATTATTATACAGGCGAAGCGATCCGTCCCTTGGGGAAAATAACGCCTTTGGTAAAATATAAGGATAAAAAAATGTATTTAGATTTATTCATTATCGATAAGGGCAAAAATCCGCTGTTAGGAAGACAATGGTTGCGTGAATTGTCCATACGTATTGATGAGTTGGATTGTAATAAAATCGACGCGAAAATGGATCTCAGTGATAATATGGATGTATTGATTTCTAGGTATAAGGATGTGTTTGCGGACGGGCTCGGGCGGTACACGGGCGGCACGGTAGCGCTGCGCGTGCGCGCGGGCGCCGCGCCCGTGTACATGCGGGCGCGGCCGCTAGCGTATGCGCTGCGCGCGCCGGTCGAGCGGGCGCTGGACCAGCTGGAGCGGGACGGCATCATAACGCCGGTCGAGACGTCGGACTGGGCCACGCCTATAGTGCCGGTAGTTAAACGGGATGGAGGTATTCGCATTTGTGGCGATTATAAATTAACTTTAAACAAATGCCTAGAAATTGACCGTTTTCCCTTGCCGAGGGTCGAAGACCTGTTAGTCAAGTTGCACGGGGGAGAAACTTTTTCAAAAATAGATTTGTCGCAAGCTTACGCGCAGTTTGAGTTAGACGAGGCGTCCAAACCTTATACCGTGATCAACACGCATAAGGGTTTGTATAGGTACAATAGGCTCATCTATGGACTGTCATCCAGTCCAGGAATATTTCAAAGGAAACTGGAACAACTTTTGGCCGACTTACCCAGAGTAGGAGTCTTTCTAGATGATGTAATTATAACAGGAGAGAACAGGGAGGATCATTTACGCTCATTGCATCAAGTCTTGGGTCGCCTCGAGAAATATGGTTTAAAAGTAAAGAAGGAAAAATGCTCGTTCTTTGCAGAATCTGTAACTTATTTAGGGTTCGTGATTAACAAGCACGGGGTTCATACGTGCCCAGAGAAAATAAAAGTAATTAAAGACATGGCCATACCCGCCAATGTTACTGAGCTACGCTAGTTTATAGGGATGGTTATGTACTACGGGAAATTCGTGAAAAATATAAGTATGACGTTAACTCCGTTGTACAAATTATTGCGGAAAGGTGTTCCATTTATTTGGACTACTGAATGTACGGAAACATTTGAGGCCGTAAAGCAATGTTTGATTTCCAGTTCGGTGCTGGCACATTATGATCCTCAGCTGCCGTTATGTCTGACCACGGATGCGAGTGCTAGCGGCGTGGGCGCGGTGATCTCCCACCAGATGCCAGACGGAACGGAGAGGCCGGTAGCGTATGCATCTCGAGTGCTTAACACCGCAGAGGTAAATTATTCCCAGATACAACGAGAAGCTTTAGGAATTATTTTTGGCATAAAAAATTTTCATCAGTATCTTTACGGTAGGAAATTTTTATTAAGAACGGACCACAAACCGTTGGTTGCCATATTTGGAGAAAAGGGCAGCATTCCTTCCATGGCAGCGAGCAGACTACAAAGATGGGCGGTCATCTTATCAGGTTATCAATATGACATAGAATATGTACCGTCAGAGGAAAATGGAGCAGATGCATTGTCAAGATTGCCCGTGGGCAGAGAGGCAACTGACAAGGCAGAGGTGACGTATGTGCAATTTGTACAGGATTTCTTACCTATCACGAGCGACCAAGTCAAGGACAGTCTCAAAGTAGATGAACTATTGAGAAAAGTGGTTATATCGATACCTTTGGGTTCAATTGGCGTAAAAGCCATTTTGGCCAAAATGAGTTATATATATGGTTTTGCTCAGAATTTTGAGCTCTATCGATCTGTATATAAGATTCATCGAAATTCGCAACTTTTTGGTTTATACGACCCAGGTTTTTCACAAAAAATATCATCAAAATTGAGAACAGTCTGATGTAAGAATCAAAAAGTTTAAACATTTTGAAGAAGTTTGACGCAAATACCTAAATGTTTTTTTTCGCATGACGTTAAAACCAGTGATGCCATTAAGGGTTTATACGCCACGGCATTTTAAAGTTAAACTATTGTTATTGCGAATAGTCGGCCGGGTGTAACTCTAAAACTGGTCGAGTGGATTAACGTATAAACCACGGAAATAAATTCGTGGTTTGTACGCCAACAAATTATAAGATGTAAGATGCTTCGAAACCAAGTTAGTGTCATTTACGTTACTGTTTGAGGTTATAGTGTCTATAATGTTTCTATCTTTGCATTCCGAACGATTACGGCACAAACTCGGAAATATAGTTATCTCTTTCTCTCTTTATAATTTAATATTGATAAAATTGAGATGAACTTCTATCATGCGTTTCAATTACTCGCCGCCGCTCTGATATAAGTGTTTGTTATTGTTTTGAACCGGCAAGCACTTGATACTAGTTATACCATGACGTTAGAAGCGTGTATGTGACTTACATCTTTGCTAACGTGCATTTTATAATTGTGATTAAAAACGGATTTCTGTGACTAATCAATGTTTGTGTTTGTGTAAAATGGAAGAATATAGCTAAAGACTTGATTTGAATAAATGTGTTCATACGCACTTGGTTTCTGAGTCGACTAATATCTCACCTATGAATATAGATCTCGCAGCTACTGTTCCTGATCCTGAAAATACTTACCTAACTGTAATGCACACTCAGCATCAAAAAAACGTCTATGAAGGAACCGACACACTGAATCGACTGGATTTGCTTCCCGATAATTCTAAAATTGACGATCTGACTTCATCTACTAACGAAAACAAAAACATGTTACAAACGCTAGGCAATATATAGATGAATTACCGACCGTTACATCACACTATAATCTCCCAAAGACTAATAAAGTATATTTGCCACAAGAGTTAAAAAACATAATTATCGAACCTATACAGACTGTATTCAAAAGAATGCCAGAGCTCCAATACCTACTGATTTTGTTAATTAATCTTTGTTTAGGAGTATATTTACTAGGATCCAACATTTTGAATCGTACACCAAAAAAGACGAATACGTAATACGTGTTAAAGCTGAGCATGATGAGAATCTAAACGAAACAGAAAAAAAAACTAGAAAATCACCTTAAAGAAAAGCTAGCAACATACAAGAGGATATAAAGTACATGAAACAAAACTGAACATCAAAAAACTGAAGGCCTATAATTTTAAAGTATAATCTTTATCGCTAAGTCGCTAAGTTTATTTCGTATTATTTCAATATTTGTAATACATTTAATGTAGGAGGTGAGAATTAAAGCAAAATAACATATAAATGTTTGGTTAATACATACTACGATTTCTTTATATAACGATTTACGACCATAGATTTGACTCAACATTTAATTAAATTGGTGATACATCACAAAAATATATTCTTGACAATTTGTTTTAGACGTAATTACCATGAAGACCAAATTTCTTGGGCGTAAATCCAAACTATTTCCTAAGCCTAACGTAGCACGTAAATGATGATAATTGATTCATTTTCATGCTGAAATTTTAAGCATAATTCATTTACATAACTTTTATGTAATTTACTTAATCAAAAAGTTATACGTCAAAAACTATTTCAAAAATCGTTTTTTTGCTCTCCTGTAAAGTCGCATTTTGGCTTTTACGCCAATTGAACCCAAAGGTATCGATATATTTGCAGTCAGGGTGGCCAGCGAAGTGTGATAGTTCCGAATTGCAACCATATTGGATAAGAAGACAGGAACTATATTTGGAGGCTGGATGCATTATGTGGGGTTATAGAATGGTGATACCTACAGCTTTAACGGGCGATCTCTTACGAGAATTGCATATAGGTCACCTTGGAGTGGTGAAAATGAAAAGTTTGGCCCGAAGCTATGTTTGGTGGCCCGGTATCGATGCAGCAATCGAGAAAACGTGTCGTGAATGCAATACGTGCTCTTTAGAAGCACCGGCACCTGCCAGATCCATACCACAACCTTGGCCATACCTCGAAGAAGTTTGGAGTAGAAGTTGGTACATATGGACTTTTTAGGACCTCTAAATGGCATGACATTTTTGGTTGTCGTTGACTCATCGTCCAAATGGATCGAGGTAAAACAGATGCCAAGGACGACGGCAGAAGACCTTATCAAAGTTTTAAGAGAAATGTTTGCTCGTTTTGGGTTGCCGAAAATTATGGTGTCGGACAATGGACCACCGTTCACGAGCAGAGAATTGGCCCAGTTCAGGAAGTTTAATGGAATAGTGCAAATATATTCTCCCGTGTACCACCCATCTTCCAACGGAGCCGCCGAGAACGCGGTGAAACAGATAAAAAAGGCAATCTTAAAAGCTTTACGAGATAAGCGAGACATCGACGCGGCACTTCAGTCCTATCTGCTTACAGGAACTCGATTCACAGTAGTACGGGCGAGTCACCCGCGCGATTGCTGCAGCGAAGAAGTCTGCGCGCGCGGTTAGACCTGCTGCGCGCCGACGCCGGCGCCGCGGCGCACGAGTGCGTGCGCGCCGCCCAGGGCCGCCAGCTGGTAAACGCCGGAGGCGTCGAGAGGTCATGCGGCGTAGGTGATAAGGTGTGGGCAAGGAACTTTAGCAAGGGGGAGAAATGGGTTAGCGGTACGATCACAGATCAATTAGGTTCACGTAATTACTTGGTGCAACGGGAGGACGGTCAAATTATTAAGAGGCACATAGACCAGTTACGTAATAACTCCCGCCTTGCGTTAGCGGCGTGGCCGGCGACGGACGACGGCGATGTGGTGGCGGGCGCGCGACCGGACCGGGCCCCTGTACCGCCCGACCCGATACCGAAACGGGTACCAGTTCCCGTAGAAAGATATGGTGATCCCGTTTTATATTAAAAGGAAAACCATTAATTAACAGAATAGTTTAATTGTTGTTTTTATATACTCTGTACCTACTCGTTATGTAATCGTAACTTTATATTCAGCTGGTATGTTACGCTATTTAAATAGTTTAGTAATAGAAAGACCATAGTTTTCACTGTATCATCACTTGCCAAAATATTACTGGTACTTTACAATGTTGCTTATTATAAATATAGTATCAATTTAGTGGTAGGGTGTGATATATGCACCTATACAAATATGTATTCCAGCTGATCACTCGGTCAACGAACTCGCGGGTAGGTTAAGATTTCATTAAATATTTTTATGTCATAATTGGGTGGTAGTTTTAAAACTTGTCTTCGAATACATTGTGAATGCGAACGGACGTGCATTTGCCTTTTAATTAAGTTATCCCGCTATTCCTGTGTTCCTGTATACTTTAGAAAGATGACTGTGATATTGAGAGAGAACGTAGGGCGCTGGCTGTTCGGGGGAATATGCTGGCTCGTAGGTTTTTCCACTGTACAGAAGAAGTAAAAATAACTTTATTTAAATCCTTTTGTCAGTCATTCTACACGAGCGGCCTATGGGCTAGATACACTCAACGAGCAATCAGCGCCTTGCGTGTTCTTTACAATAACATGTTTAGGGTGCTGTTGGGACTACCTAGATTCTGTAGTGCATCTGGCATGTTTGCTGATGCCCATGTAGACGGCTTCCACGCAATAATGCGTAAGAAAATGGCCTCCATCCGTAAAAGAATACAAGATAGTCCCAACAGTATACTAAGAGTGTTATCAGACCGGCCCGATAGTCTTTTGCAAAGACATTGGATGGCGGAGTTAATAAACCCTCATTCAGAGAGGATTTATTACATAAATTAAAAATTAATTAGGTTAAGGTTGTATTTAAAATTATAACTAACGTAATACATAAGTGCTGTTTATTAACATGATGGACCTGAGATGTCTGAATAAATAAAAATTTATTATTATTATTCTCTTTATTTCATTCATTTCTTAGGCTAGGTTTTTTACAAAATGTCTATAAAAGTAAAATAAAATAAAACATACAAAAGCAATACAAAACATGTAAACATAATATAAAAAACCTAACCTAGAGAGCCGCCGGCAACGGGGCGGGCCCAAGCTGCCGGTGGTTAGGGCTACAGGGAGAGAAACCGCCGGACTATGCGCGCCGTGTCCAGGATTACCGCCTTCTGCATCTGACCCTTGACCCAACCACCTAGCGAGAGCCTCTTGAGGTGTTGATCGAGACTCTTCGCTATGAGACCGTTCGCAGAAACAACTATCGGTACAATGATCGCCGAATCAACCTCCCACATGTCGGTTACCTCGTGAGCCAAGTCAAGGTACTTACTGGCTTTGTCCTTCTCGGCCTTCACGAGGTTCTCGTCATGGGGGATCGTGATGTCGATGAGCATTGCCCGGCGTTGCGATCGATCTATCAGCACGATATCAGGCTTATTGGCTACAATAGTCCTGTCCGTGATGATAGATCGATCCCAATAGAGCGTGGCACGACCATTTTCGAGAACTGCCGCAGGTGTGTACTTACAGTACGGCACTTCGAAGCCCACAAGGCCGTACTGAAGAGCAAGCTGCTGGTGTATAATCCTGGCTACGAGGTTGTGTCTGTGCAAGTACTCGGTGTTAACAATCTGAGAACAACCGGAAATAATATGCCTGAGTGACTCACCGGGACGGCGGCATGCCCGACAAATGTCGACCGTACCGTCCTTCAGGATATATTTCCGGTAGTTATTCGTCATGATAACCTCGTCAGCAATTGCACAGGCAAAACCCTCGGTTTCTCCGAAGAGGTCCCCGAATCGTAGCCAGTTCACCGACGCGAGCAGATCTACGTCAGGTCCCGTGAGGGCCTTGTAGAACCGCCCGTGTAGCTCCTTGCTCTTCCATACCGCCCTGCGGTCCTCGGTGCTTAGTACCACAGGTCTGCGCCAGTTCTCTTTTGCCAAGGAGAGCGGCGTGAGGTTCCGGTCTACTGCCACCACATCACGATGCATCCTGCACTCATTGTTAAGAAAATAGTTTCTAAGATTGTACACCTCGCGGTTGTGGAGGTTTTTGGCATTTAAGAAGCCACGGCCTCCACATTTACGCGGGATGTACAATCTCATAACTGATGAGCGCGGGTGTAGCATTCGATGTGTGGTAAGCAGTGTACGGACCCTTCGATCCAGGGCGTCCAGCTCGGTCTGAGTCCACCTTAGTATGCTAAAGGAGTATGTGAGTATGGGTATTACCCAGGCGTTGAAGGCGCGCACTTTGTTGCCTCCTGACAAAAGACTGTTAAGTACTTTTGTGAGCCGGCTGAAAAAGCGCTCCTTCACCGCCTGTCTAATCCCCATATCTTCAATACCCAAAGACTGTGACATACCAAGGTATTTATAGGTTTCTGCTTCCGAGATAGACCTGAACGACATTGTCTCAGAAAGCTGTAAATTTGTTGAATTTACTACTTTCCCCCGCTGCACATGCATAACCGCACACTTATCGACACCAAATTCCATATTGATGGCACTACTGAAAACTTCTGTGGTTCGCAGTAGTTCCAACAAGTCTTGGCTATTTGGCGCAAATAATTTGAGATCATCCATATACAGAAGGTGAGAAATGACTTCACCCTCTCTCCGAAGCCGGCAACCTAGTCCTGAATCCTTCAGCAGGGTGCTGAGGGGATTCAGAGCTAGGCAGAACCATAAGGGACTCAGACTGTCACCCTGGAATATTCCTCGCTCGATCCTTATAAAGTCCTGCGGGCCAGAGGGGCCATCCCCGCCTCCTGGTTGACGAAGGACTGTAGTCCACTGCCTCATACAAGCGCCGAGAAAGGATCTTAAAGTTGCATTAACTTTATACAGCTCCAAGACCCTTTCCAACCATGAGTGAGGCACCGAATCATAGGCCTTCTTGTAGTCAATCCAAGCGGCGGGGAGGGCCCCTTTGTTACGCCGGACTTGCTGGCAAATGGTCATGTCGATGAGGAGGAGCTCTTTAGTACCACGGGACCCAACCCTACATCCATTTTGAGCAGGAGCTAAAACATTGTTCGAAACAATGTGCGTGTTAATTTTTACTCTCAAAATGGATGTAAGGAGCTTGTACAGTGTGGGCAAGCACGTGATGGGTCGGTAGTTCTTCGCTTCCGTGGTACTACCGGACTTGTAGAGCAGGAAGGTTACACCAGTTGTTAAGGAAGGTGGCAGGGAACCGAGCTCGAGGGCTTGTTGGAATTGCGTTGCCAATCGTGAGTGCGAACATCGAAACCATTTTAGCCAGAAGTTGTGCAATCCATCCGGCCCAGGACTTTTCCAGTTCTGAGTCGTGCGGATAGCACAACTTACGTCTTCGGGGCTGATGGTAACTGCCCCCATAGGTTCGATGGTCTCACATTCACGTTCGACAACGGTCATCCATTCACCCTCGGTGTGTCCGACGGGCGCCGACCAGATACTACGCCAGAAATCACTCATGGCAGTAGCATCCGGCAACCGCTCGTCGGACACACGGTAGTCGGTTTCCTCCCACTTTCGGTAAACCTTCCTTTGGTCACTCTGGAAAAGGCGATTCTGCTGGAATCGGTCCACACGCTCTCTGTAGCGGCGAATACGGTTTGCCCATGCATATACCTTCTGCTTCAGAAAGTCGATGCGCTCTGTGAGGTTGGCCATGTAGTCGCGGGGTGCAATACCCGTTCCCGCGAACGCCTGGTTCACAAAGCGCATTACTCGGGGGCGGTTGTTCCCCCCCTGAAGCAGATCAGCTTTGCAATGAGAGTCCTAAACGAGTCGATACGTCGCTCGATCCGCACCTGCCATGCGGGGACACCCCCAGCGGTCCTAGGTGCACGGTCAGAGTCCGGAAACTTGACTCGAGCAACACGGCACGCTGCGATGGCCCCGCAGTACATGATCGAGTGCGTATCATCCAAATCTTTACTGGATCGTATATACGGCTCCAGTAAAGCGTTTAGGGCTCCCATCAACGCTAGATTACGCCTATTCATGGGCAAACGTGGTAATCGTGGCCTAGAGTCGGGTGTGAAGCGATGCTGCACAATCGCTTCTTCCAGAGTCCTCCTCAATTGCTCATTGTCTGAAGTACTCACACTCAGGTTCGTGACGTCATCCCCGTCGGCACTGGGATCAACCCACGGTGCCACCGGTGCCAGGTCGGGTGCCGACACCGGATCCGGCGACATGGCGGGCGGGTTCCGTTCCGAGGCGGAGGCCGCACGCGCTGGGAGAGCCTCCAGGCGAAGCCGATCAAGTCTCGAGTCATCCAGCCGCTTTAATCGTTGGATGACTCGCACTTGATCCGATAATCGCTGCGCAGTCACATTGATAGTCGGTTCAAGGGCCTGAAACAAAGGAAGCATCCGGACACGATACGCGGATAGGTTGGTTTCTCCCTCTGTAGCCCCATAGTAGGCGCGCATGACGTTCTCATTCATGGATTGAGACCATTGCATGCGTCGCACTACACCACCGGCAGCGGGAGCCGTGAGCGGGGCAGCATGTCCCGCGGGCCCCAAGCGTGCCGGCAGCGGTGGCCGTCCGCGCCGCGATGGTGGTGGTGGCGGCGGCGGCGGCGGTCCGCGCTCGTCGCTCGACTCGCTGGTGTCGGTGTCGGGTGCAGTGGCGAATTCTTCACCCGACGACGATTCCGAAGAGGAGGAGGAGGACGATGCGGACGGAGGTGGTGGGCGTGCGGATAGTGTAGACGCTTGACGTGTTTTACTTCGCGTTTGCATGATTTTCTGTTGGCGATTATGTATGTTGGCGTGTAGGTCCGAGTATATGAGTATTCATCATCACTCGTATCATTTGTACTACTAAAATTGTACAAAGTAGAATCGAAACGGCCAATAAATACATTTTTTATAAAAAATAACACAAAAATTAGTAAAAAACACGTCTGACGTTGACAGCGTCAATTTTTTTTTTTTTTTTTATTTATTACATTTGTTTTATTTATTTTTTCTCGGCTTTCGCCGGCGTACTGCTATGCACGGGCCAAAGCCAAGTGCATATCAGGTAAATATAATATTTTAAGAAACCTACCTACACTAAATCAACCTGTTGGAGGTAAATTTGTTTGGGTTTGCGTATTTTGGTTGGGTTCAGCGTTTTGAGATATTGTAGGATTTATAGTTACATGATGGGCGGTTGGTTGTGATATTGAACTGGTTGCAGTAGGGTTTTGAATTTCTTGGTCGGTTTGTAAAAATTTCCTAACAATTCTGCATGTGTTAAGGATAACGGCTTTCTGAAGGAGGTGGAATGTTTTAGGAGGTAATTTTAAGGTCTTCAAAGATTGATGCAACTGCTTCGGTATTACACCTGTAGTTGATAGGACTATAGGGACAATTACGACTTTTTGGAGATGCCATATACGTATAATTTCGTCTCTTAGTTCTATATATTTGGTCAGTTTTTCGGCTATTGTACTTTGTAAATTGTGTGTGTTGGGAACAGCTATGTCTATTAGGTAACCAGTTTTACAAATTTTGTCTATTAAAGTGATATCCGGCCTGTTATGGTGTGTGGTTCGGTCAGTAAGGATAGTTCGGTCATAATATAGTTTTGCTGTAGAATTGTCTAGAACACTTTCAGGCTTATATTTGTAATAAGGCTCTATGTCTGTAATGAAACGTTGTTGGTGCGCAAGTTTTTGGTGGATAATATTTGCAACTTGGTCATGCCTATGTTTATAGTCAGTCTGGGCTATTGTTTTACAGGCACCTGTAATATGTTGTATGGTTTCCGGGCAGCTATTGCATTTTCTACATATGTCGGTGGTCAGGGTCTTCGTAATGTGTCGTTGGTAATTCCTGGTCTCTATTATCTGGTCCTGTATCGCCGTCATGAAGCCTTCAGTCTCCGGAAACAGCTCGCCACGACTCAACCACGCGTTCGACGCCTCCTTGTCGACATTGGGTTGGCATAAGTCGTGATAATGTCTGCCATGGAGAGACTTTCTAGCCCACTCGGCGGTTTTAGATTTTTCATCTGTCAGGACTTCATTTTTTGTGGTGCTGTATCTTGTAAATTAAGCGGCGTGAGTTTGCGGTCGTTGTAGGATGTCGCTTTGTGTAGCGTAGAGGATTCAGATTTGTTGAAAAAATACTGTCTTAGGGTTTTTATCTGTCTGTTATGTAGGTTTGCTATGTCGGTAATGCCTCGTCCTCCTTGTTTTCTAGGTAGTGTTTGCGGAATTTAGTCATGGTTGTATTAATTGTGCGTTGTAATGCTTTGAGATCTGATTTAGTCCAGTTTATTACACCGAAAGAGTAAGTGAGTACGGGAATGGCAAATGTATTTATTGCTTTAACAGTATTACGGGCATAAAGTTGAGATTTCAGAATTGTGTTGAGTCTGTATCGGAACTGTTGTTTTAGTTTTTGTTTTATGTCTTTATATTGTATAAAGCGGGATTGATTGTATCCTAAATATTTATAAGTCTGCTGCTCATCAAGGGATTCAATAGTTTCGCCAGATTCTAGAGAGTAAGTGTGTTGGTATATATGTCCATCTTTAACAGAGTTTATTTTACATTTGTCTATTCCAAATTCCATTTTAATATCATTACTAAATTTTTCGGTCAAGTCAGTCAGTTCGTAAAGGTCTGTTTCATTATCAGCGTAAAGTTTTATGTCGTCCATGTAGAGTAAATGATTTATGTTCTCAGTCTGTCTGTCTATGTCTGTGTAAAGCAAGTGATATCCGGCTGTTGTTGAGTTTAGCATATTGGAAAGTGAATTTAAAGCTAAGCAGAACCATAATGGGCTTAGGGAATCACCTTGGAATATGCCTCTCTGTATTTTGATTGATTCCGTTTCTACAACTGATGTGGGAGTGGTAAGCTTAAGGCGAGTTATCCATTTATCCATAGTAGTTCTCAAAAGGTTGATTATTTTAGGGTGTATTTTGTATATTTCAAGGATTTGTATCAGCCAGGAGTGGGGAACGGAATCGTAAGCTTTCTTATAGTCAATATACATTGAGTATAAGTCAGACTTAGATAGTAGTAGTAGTAGTAGTAAGCACTTTATTGTACATAAGATAAAATTGGACACAATCATAAAAAAAAATATTACAAGGGCGAGCTTATCCCTATAAGGGATCTCTTCCAGCTAACCTTAGAGTAACTGAGTTGGAGAGTAAAATAATAGGATAGACAAACATACAATGTACAACAAGTATAGAAGAAAAGAAAAACATGTATATTAATTATATACCATAAATAAACCCTATATAAATAAATATCATTCTAAAAGATAAATACGCATAAGTATAAATAAATATATATAAGTATATGTATATATAAGTATATATACAGTATTCAACCTAATCAAACTATATTGGACAGCCAAAACTTCTTCAAATTAACCTTGAGTGATGCTACAGACTGGGATTGCCTAAGTGACAGGGGCAGCTCGTTCCACAGCTTCACAGCGTACACCGTGAAAGACTTAGAGTAAATACGGGTCTTATTAGAAGGTATAGCTAACGTAATGTTGGTACTCGAACGCAAACGGTGACCACTTCCTTCAGCTAAATACCTAAATCTCTCAGTAAGGTAAGGGGGGGAAGCTGGGTTGAAAAGTATGTTGAAAAGCAATGACAAGATATGCACATCTCTGCGCCGGCGGATGGGTAGCCAACCGAGTTGGGACCGAAAGGCGGATACGTGGTCATACTTACGTAGACCAAAAATATACCTTATACAAACATTCTGTAACCGCTCAAGTTTGTCGAGCAACTCCTCAGAAAGATCCAAGAAAGCAACGTCACCGTAGTCCAGGAGGGGAAGCAGAAGAGACTGAGCAAGCATCAATTTAGTATGGAAAGAGAGGAAATTCTGCAGTCGCCTTAGAGAGTGAAGGGATCCAAACACTTTTTGACTCACCTCAGCAATGTGGGGGGACCAAGAAAGCGTTTGGTCAATGGTGATACCCAAATTTTTGACAGAAGGGGAGAAAGGAATAGAAGTGCTATCAAAAATAATATCAGGTATCACCACATCCGAGAGCATATTTATGAAATAAGGACTACCAATGACAATTGCTTGCGATTTTTTAGCATTGACCTTTAAGCCATATCTGCATGCCCAACTGCGTATGAATTCTAAGTCAGTGTTAATTTGGCTAATAAGAGCTGCAAGATTATCAATACTAGCCGCCGCGTAGATCTGTAGGTCATCAGCGTAAAGATGATACGAGGATGTGAGTTCTGCGGTAATGCTATTTATAAAAATGGAAAAAAGAAGTGGAGAAAGTACACCTCCCTGCGGGACACCAGCGGAGAGGTCACACCACTCGGACAATTTGTCATCAACCTTGACACGCTGCCGCCTACCAAATAAATAATTACGGAACCATGAAAGTGAGATTTCTGAAATGTTAATAGTACGAAGGATACCAAGGAGGATGTCAAAGTCTACCGTATTAAAAGCACTACTAAAATCTAGGAGTACCAGGACAGTAAGCTTTTTGCACTCAATATTAAGGCGAACGTCGTCAGTGACCTTAACCAAAGCACTAACCGTACTATGCCCAGGGCGGAATCCGGATTGCAAGGGATTTAGCAAGGAATTTCTATTAAGATGGGACATGAGACGTCGATTCACGTAGTGCTCAATAATTTTAGACAAAACAGGTAGGATAGAAATTGGCCGATATTGTGAAAACGAGACAGGATTGGAGGATTTGGGGAGAGGAATAACATGTGCATATTTCCAAGCTGCGGGAAAGGACCCCATGGACATAGAATAATTTAGGATATCAGAAAGGATGGGAGCAATGAAATCCGCCACAAGCATAAGCATATCTATGCTGAGGTTATCATCACCGACGGCTTTCGTCTTAATAGACTTCAGAAGCGCAAGCACCTCATGCGCCGAAATGGTACCAAAATCAAAAGGAGATAAGTCGGGGTTTATAGTAGTAGAGGCAAGAAGAGATAATGTTGATGATTTAAGAAGCGGGTCAAGAGTAACCGGTGAAGCACTGAAATGTTGATTCAGACCATTTATATCTAAAAAACTAGAAGGTGGTAATTGAGATTTGCCTACCCCAAGAGACTTTAAAAACGACCACAATTTAGAAGGGGGACAGTCCTCAATCGATTTGTGGATATAACGACGCCTTGCTTCCCTACAGATCTTGTTACAACGATTACGCAATTCGATGTACCTCAAACGATTAGCATCACTTGGCTCCTGCCGAAATTTGATGTGAGCCCGATCACGCTTGGCCATATGTAGTCTAATATCAGGCGTGAGCCATGGCGCTGGGAAATGCTTGACACGGGCAGGTTTTAGCGGAGCATGTTTATCGAAAATCGCAAGCAATATGTCATTAAAAATCTTAACCTTGACGTCAACATCTACTGCCAACTCTACAGCTTGCCAATCCATGCTGGACATGTCCGCATACAGTGCGTCCCGGTCCACGTTCTGGAGATTTCTCCGCATAATTATTTTGTGTTTTCTTTTAGGAGGACGAATTTTGAAAGAAGCATAGATTAAATCATGGTTAGAGAAGCCAACCGCGTTTATTTGCCCGTGAAAGTAAACCAAATCTGGGGAAGAAGTTAAAATGAGGTCTAAAAGAGAAGGAGGGCCATTATGCGGAAAATGTGTGGCATTGAGCGGTAGTAAACTTAAGTTCAAAGAAGTAGCAAGACAGCGAAGCTTGGAAGACCGGACATCGTTCTTAAGGAGGCAGGTGTTGAAATCACCCATGATAATGGTATGGTCAAACTGGGGACTTAAATCAATTAAAGTGTCATGTAAAGAATCAAAATAATTAATGTTAGAGGATGGACTATAGAAAACACCAAGGAGAACTCTGGAATGGTGTAATACAACTTCTAAGAAAAGATGCTCGGCAGAACTTGAGTAGACAGATGGAGACTGCGCGACTATTCGACTGGCAAGATTACTTTTGATGTATATAGCAACACCACCACCACGAATGGGCCCCATTCCGCCGTCACTAGTACCGGTCCTGTCATTACGTATCAAACAATAACCCGGTAAAGAATAAAGTGTTGATGGAAGGGAGGGTTTCAGCCACGACTCTGAAATGAGAATAACATGAATATGATTATTACTGCTAAAAGAGGATAAAAGTTCAGGGTAATGAGCTGGTACACTTTGCGCGTTTATGTGGACAATATTGAAATTTTTAACAGAGGAGTCAAAGGTACAATTCAAACGTTCACATAGGTCGGGCATATCTGAACCATCACTCAAAGAGTCATAATTGCTAGAAGAAGACATAGAAAAAAATTCACTATTCAAAGAAACGTTAAGGTCGTCGGACATATTAGGTTGGTTGAATAATAAATATATATATATAATAATATGTAATACTAATAATAATAAATAAAAAATAAAAAAAGTATACCTAACAATAACTAATAAAAAATTCCGAACGGTAAAATTCCTCCTCACTTGCTCGCCAGCAGCTCACATAAACAAAAAAAAATGGTTAAATAGGTATTTGATTCAAAATGTCAAAATGAAAATAACTTTTTAAGAAAGGAAAGAAAATAAAAATAAACAAAAAAAATGTTAACTAAAATATAAAAAGAAAAATATACCACACTCATTGCGAAAACTAAACGCCACAGAAACGTCAGTTACGAAGTGAGTGACATTGACAATTAACATCGAGATGACAATTAAGTTATTTAAGTCCACCGCTTTTAGCACAAGAATATAAAATGTAATTAGAGGAATAGTTACTTTGTGACTTAATAAAAACTAAACTAGCACAGTAAGAAAAAGAAACTGATCACTGAAGCAAACTTTAGCGCTTTCCAGAGCCGGAACCCAAATCGGCCTTGTTAGGCCTTGCTTGACGAACGGGTCTAGGTGCCACCGACGCCTTTGCTGCTGCCACCGGCTCCGCCGCCGGCCCCACCGGCGTCTCTAACTCCTCAGAAACCTTAGCAGTACTCGGCAACGTCTCCAGCTCAGCCAAAGATATAATTTTTCGGCGTACACCGTCATGGCACTGCACCACAATTCGACCAGCGCTGGTCCAGCTACCTTTTACGCCATATTTCTTACGAGCCTCGACAAATACTGCATGCCTGGTACTCGTGAGAAACTCAGACAATGTTTTACCCGAGCCCTTCAGCATCTTCTTGGCGGCCCATACTGCATTCCTAATCCGATGACAGGCAAACTTCAGGAGGATAGGCCTAGGTTTAGATGGCACAGAAAACTTCCCCAGGCGATAACATGAAATAAAACTATGTGCAGAGACACCTTCCACATTGAGATTGCCCTGTATTAAGTCCATCGCAGCGGCTGAAGCATCCTCATTTTGTGACTCCGGTACCCCATGAAGAAGAAGAATATTCTCACGAGACCTGGTTTCCATCTCTTGCAAAGTTTTAAGGACAAAGCCCATTTGCTCCTGAAGACTTGAAACGGACTTCCACAACAGGTCCTTAAAGGCATTGTACCCGCTAGGCAATTCTTCAGTCCCCCGGCTAGTGACAGAACTCTCAAATGAGGCCATTTGGGATTTGAACATGGCCTTCATGTCTTCCATGCTTTTCTGGAGATTCACTAGGTGGTCCATTTCAGTAAATATTTAGTTTATATAATCAAGTGAACTTTGACCCTAACAAGTCCACTAAGAATATTATAGAAAAGTGTTGATTATTAGCTGTGGGTGCAAATGAGGGAGTAACTATTGCATGTAAGTGATTTTTACATTAAGAAAATATAAATAACTATATTTAATAAACAAATAAATACGGCTCTACAATTTCAACTTGTTGTTTGTTTGGCTACCCACACCAAAAAAAAAAACTTAGATTTATTCGCATGCTTCATAATAATTGCGTCTATGGTTAATTGTTCCTTACACCCCTGACTGAATTTCCGGCAACCTTTCTGTTGTTCGGCTAAAATGTTATTTCTGTCTACGTGTTTATAAATTAATTCAGAAATACAGGCAGTCAAAATTTTATACAAGGTTTGCAAACAGGTTATGGGTCTGTAATTAGCTGGATTGGTGAGGTTGTTTTGGTCTTTTGGTATCAGAAATGTTATTCCTGATGCCAGGTAGGGAGGTATTGTACTAGGGTCGTCAGTAAACTTATTTAAATGGTTGTGCAGAAGGGGGTGGATGCTCGTAAACTTTTTGTACCAGTAGCTGTGAATGTGATCTGATCCAGGTGCTTTCCAATTATGTAAGTTACCAAGTACTTTCTTAAATGTGTCAATCGGAATATAGTCAAAATTCATTTGCGCTGTGGTGGTATTTCTGGTTGTTTCTTTTTTAATCCATTCTGCTTCAGTATTATGATAGATTGTTTGCTCCCATATTCCTGCCCAAAAATTCTGCTAATGTTGTGCATCAGGTAAGTTACTGAGATTTTCAACGTTACTATTGTCTGTTATGTTTGTGGTAGCCTGTTTCATATTTCTATAAAATTGTTTCTCATTGTTATTAAATTGGGTGTTCTGTTGTTTTCTTAATGTGCATGCTTTGTATTTGTGCAAACGTCCTGATATAAGTGATAGTTTTTGCTTTAATGTATCAAGTGTATGCGTTAACTGCGTGTTTGGTTCTTCGTGTACAGAATGAATTTTGTATTGTTCTACAATATTATTGACTTGTTTTTCCAGATATCTATTTCTTGTACCGTTAAGGTAATGTGTTATTTGTCCTATTTTAGCTCGTATATCTTGTAACCTTCTCTCTAGTCGTCTCTGCCACTGCGGTCGTTTGTCTTTATTTACAGGGCGAGATCGAGAACTTTGTGCGGGTTCAAGTGATATTTTAACCCCATTTATTTTTGCTGCAGTCCATGCAGCACAATAAATTGCCGTTTGCAAAGTGTTGAAGTATGTATCTACATTAACATATTCAGGTAAAGACACGTTGTTAAGATAGTGTACTATATTTGCCAGTTTTTTTGATGTCTTTTGTTTTGGGATGTAACTTCTACCGGTCGGGTCTGTATCTGTAAAATATTCAAGTGCTTGTCTAAATGTTTCATCTATCTGTGGGTTTCTTTCAGGAGAGTGGCTATTGTGAAAAGAATCTTCAGGTATATCCATCTCTATGTGCTGTAAGAACTGGTTGTCGTTTATTTCATGGTCCGGTAGTTGGTTGGTAATGCTATAATCACTGTCAAGGTCAAGGTTTGTTGGTTGGTCATTTAAATGGTTAATATTTAGAGATAGCTCATTTGCTACTTGTTGTTATAATTCATTCAGTCTTGTATCACTAATATATTTGTTATTTATTATTACTCTACGTTGGTCAGCTATTCGTTGTTCACTTAAATGTGCGAGTGTAGGGACTTTACTTATAAAATCTTTATGTAACTGTTTCCTGTATGAAGTTCTATTGGTTTCTATTTGGGTAACCCTATAGTATGATAGCATGATAGCTTCATTCTGTTCGTTAGTCCATCTTAGTCGGGTTTGTCCGAGCGTAGTATGTGTGTCTTGAGTAAGATAGGGAGTGGATGTGTGGGTGGTGGGTATGCTACTTTGTAAATTACTTAATTGGGCTTTAACTTCATCATAAATGTGGTTCAGCGATTCTTGCGGTATTAACTTATTACGAATAATCGCTCGCCTTTGATCACCTACTGTTTGACGACTCACTGTCATATTTGGAATTTTTTCTATAAATTTCAGGTGAAGTGGTTCCAAATATGTTTTTTTATCTGTATCCAGTGCAGTAAGATAGAGGTAAGTGCGCATAATAAACGTATTCATTTCATTCGTCCATCGCATGCGCGTTCGGGGAGCATTCGAGGTGGGTACAATCTCAATGTCTGGGATGACATCTTGTACAACACCATCGTGCGAGCTAATGGAAGATAAAGTAGAAGTTTTCTTGGACATGTACGAAGGTCGGGTTGAAGGTACAGAGGAGAAAAGGGATTTGTCATCTTCTGAAAAATTACTCACAGTATCTTCTTCGCTCCGAGGACGGAGGTTATATTTGCTGCATTTAGATACAGCAGATCGCGACTGTAATGGTAAGTCACGGATATTAGTAGCCCTGGGCTGGGCAGAAGTATGCGGTACTTTGTCCCCCCCAGAATACGTGGGACTACCCAAGTCAGGAGACTTGGTACGGGATTCTCCATTGCCTATAGCACTGGTACCCGCCTGGGGTAGCTCTCTATTTCTTAGTCGCATCGCATATTTTCTTCTACTAGTTCTCCGTTTGTCATTGGTAAGTAATTAACTTAAAGTTGCCAATGTCCGCCCCTCACGTGGTTACAGATGTTCGAACCGGACGTGGAGTTAGTTTTTGAGGGGCATTATTATTATTATTATTATGTGACAATTGTAATTTTACTTCGCAAAAAAGTAGTTATTTACTGCTGATTTATTAAAGTTTCTGCACTACATTTTATGTTGGTGGCAAACAAACGCACGGCCCTTCCTATGGTAAGCGGTAACTGTAGCCTATAGACGCCCTCGATTGGAGAAACAGTAAATTTACAATTGTAGCACTTGTCAATGTGGTGAAATTGGGGCCAGGTCATCTTTTCATCTACCCTCAGCTAAACTTAGGGGTCATTCCAGGAAATTGTTTACATTTTTTTAAATATCTAATAGAACACACCATAGTACATTTGCTTTTTCAAAAATATATTCTTCATATTTCTAAATGTTGCAATAGAATGAAACACAGCTGTACTCGCAAATACGAGTACCACAATGTTAGCCAGGAGTGAAGAAAAGTTCCTATTAGCCATTTTGCCGCCAATATACGAAACTATTCGAAGGGACAGCGGTCACATTCTGCCCATTTAAAAAATGCGTCGCACGCCTAAAAACTCCGACGAAGCGGGGTAATATTGCAATAAAAGTACCCACGGTTCCCGTAGCCAACTATTTCTGTGATCATCCACAGTACTATTGGAAAAGTTTTTCGATCTACTGAATAGTGAGGCGTACGTGGGACATAAACGCTGGATTTTTGGTTGAAAAAGACGCAAATGATTGCACATTTCTATTGAGATACGTCCTTTTAGAAAGAGGAATGGATGGTGCAGATGGGCTCTGTTATCCACAACACAATGTTGAGCGTTTTACACTCGTCTTGTTGCGCTAAAATGTTGGTTGATAGGTTTCTTTTAAATAGCGAGTGAAGTCGCAGTTTATTGTTGATTGGATATTTTTTGTGACTTGTCGGGCATTCAGTTAGATTGTTTTTCATTGTGAAAGCTTTGTACTAGTTATTTGTTTCAATATGCCATTGTTTCGTTGTCAGCCTTTCAATCTAGGGATGCAAAAATGGATGTCTCGTATAAAGTTCATGTTCATAGTACTTACATTATTTACTAGCGTGGTTAAATGTCCTGGTTTAATTTTTGGCACTAAAGCAATGAGTGTCTTAGGTCTTGGTAGGAGAAAAAGCTGAGTAATTTATAATATATATATTTTTCGAATAATTAAATTAAATAACCCATTAAGTAACAAATTACGACTCATATTGTTAATAATCAAGCACGAAAAAGCGGACCAACCACGCTAATTTCAAAGCTAAACACTTCAATATGTCAAAATAACGACTAAGCTAAACTGTAATGTTTCGACGTGAACCGCGCACAAAATGCTAAAATTACCCCAAATTAATGTCCCCAATATTAATAAATACAAAATAATAACGTCAATTCAGGCCACAGAATTCAGGACAGGTGTTTTCTTGAGGGGAAATTTTCGATTAATAATCTTTTCGTCGCATTACAGAGAAGAAAGGATTGGGAAGGCGTGAGATCCAATTTGTTTGAATCCGCGAGAAAACGTTTTCAAATGAAACACTTTGTTCGTGGGAAGTTAAATTGTATTTCTTACAAGCCTCGGTTGGGCCCGTTTGCCGTGTAGCCGTACCATGAGTTGGCAGGCAATGGTGACGTTACCGTCTACTCGATACGAAAAATAGTCCATTACGTTCGCTCCAATGCAGTGCGAGCGTGATAGACTGTTTGACGTATCCAGTAGGGTGGGTCATTTTTAAGAAAAAAAACGATTTTCTGGAGGGCACAGTTACAGAACGGTGCCATTTGATGTTTGATTATCACTCTTATTTTTACTATATTTTTAATTTAAGTTTTGCTGCTTCCGGATTTGAGCAGAATTTTTCCTAAAATGTATGGGATTAAAAAAAAGTTGATATTTTTGACCTTTTTTTCGTCTCTTTTGTCTCCGTAACTTTAGAAAAGCTATTTCCAGGTAAACACAATACTCAAACATAGCTCATGTTGCAACAAAAAGTAAAAACATAGATATCAACTGTGGTCAGTACAGAATGTAGATCCGGAGGCAGAAACTTAATTGCGATGGCCAAATAATTTTGCTCACATTTTATCGACCTAATTATGGAACTTCTTACAACTGTGCCCATCAAAAAATCAAATACCTTTTTTTCTTTATACATCAGTAACCCATCCTAGGCTAGACAAACGCAGCGTAGGACGTCCACCCACAAGATGGACAGACAACCTTACGAAGGTCGCCGGGACACGCTGGATGCAGGTCGCATCTAACCGGTACATATGGAGATCCAGAGGGGAGGCCTATATTCAGCAGTGGACGTCTTATGGCTGAGATGATGATGATGATGAACCCATCCTTGTATCCAGTAAACACGAATGCTACCGCCACTTACCAACTCATGGTAAGGCTAGTGGTGGAACTTAACGTAAGCCGTTTTAGTACCTACCCGATTAATGTTTTCGAAGTTTTAAATGACAAATTCGTTGGTTGGAGAATAGCAGATTGTTAAGATTCTTCGTAAATGTGATTCCTTGGGCTTATTATACGCGTAGTTCTTTCATTTAGATTTTTTTTTTTCATCATCAACTAAATAATGCTAAACTAAAACTATGACGCTAAACTAAAGAATGCTTCATAGCATTAAGCCGCCTTTTGAATGATTTTTATTTTGTGCAATAAAAATTAAATAAATAAATGGAACCTGAGGCCAGTATCAAACTATGTTAAAGTTAAATTATAAATCAGATTGTAAGTAGGTATATAGTATATCTTAATATTTTTGTTTTTAGTCGCGGTTCAGAGACTTAGGGTTCGAATTGGTTGAGAGTATATACATAAACAAATAACATAAAATGTGCTTCGCCGTAGCGAAAAACGAATATATAATATTGTTGAAGAATTAATGCCAGAAACTAGGTAGTTAGGCAGATTATCTGTTTGTAGTGTCATTGGATAAACGCTGAGGTCGGCTATAGTTACAGTACGTAGAGAACTACGGCATCGAAACTGCAGTATCGTTTCCGCCCGTTACCCGAAGCTACAGTTTAGGGTGAAACCCAAGTATGATCAGTCTGGATGACGAGACACAGATAATATTTACGAATACACACTGATAAACATATTATCATGGCACTGGTACCACCAAAAGCGAGTAACCGATGATAAAACTTGCTAATCTACTCGCTTCTCGATCATCGCCATTGGTGAGAAAAGTGCATTTAGAAAATTTTCATTGTGTCGCTCTTATAAATATCAGTGGAGTTTTCACCAATCATCTTTTTTTGGGACGGTTTTAGCTCCTGATACGTCTCCTCGTCCAATCATAAGACGTTCACTGCTAAACATAGGCCTCCCCTTTGGACCTCCATATATGTATACTGGTCGAAAGCGACCTGCATTTGAGCTATAAGACGTCTACTGCTGATCATAAGCCACCCCTTTGGACCTCCATAGAATATCGGTTGGAAGCGACCTGCATCGAGCGTTTCTCAGTGATCTTCAAACTGTCGCCTTTGTTCACCTTTTGCTGCGCTTGCTAGACCGTGGTATTTTGAGCACTTTTTGGCCCTTGTTACATCTATAAACGTATAAAATAAGTACAATTGTTAACTTGAATACCTTATCTTCTTCTTCTACTTAAGAGCCTGGCTCTTGTCGGTCGAGAAAACGCCATTCCGTACGTTGTTTTGCTAATGTTTTGAGCTTCTGGTAGGGCATCTTCTCCTTGACCTGGTCCAAAAATGCTCACTATATGGCCTCCCTTCCACTTTTCCTTCAATTAGAGTTTTAATATAAATGTCATGTCGTAACAGGTGCCCCAACATAATTCCTCTTCTATTCTCAATCGTCTTCATTAGAAATTTCTTCTCCCCTATCATGTCCAATACTTTTTCAGTACAGATGGCGATGGATGGATTATACGTCAGGTTTGAAACTTCGGGGGGCCATCTGTACTAAAAAACGTCGTACGATACACGTGCGAAAACGAAATTCGTAACTCGTGTCGATTTAAAACATTCCCTATCGCTCGTGTTTTAAAACATCGCCACTCGTTTCAGATTTCATGTTTTTCGTACTTGTGTCGTAATGTACTATTTCAGTACAGATGCCGCTTTTTTATGCGCTAGTGCGAGAAGTGGTTCATTATACGTCAGGTCGAAATCTTCGGAGGGCCACATGTACTGAAAAACGTCGTACGATACACATGCGAAAACGAAATTCGTAACTCGTGTCGACTTAAAGCATAGCTCCTTTCGGTCGTGTTTTAATTTATCTGCACTCCACGTATTGTTTCGGACTTAATTTTTTCGCACTTGTATCGTAATGATTAGGTATCTATTAACTAATACATTACAATTTAATTCCAACCATCGACCCACGCATGTAGACGATCCGTGAAAAGACAAAACTCGGTGAACCTCGTATCAGCCCGCGCCCATTTGATTAAAATGCGAACACATTTGCGATTCAAATCTTTTTACTTATCATAAAGTATTCAAATGCCGAAGTTAATATTTCCGACACGTCGCGCCGCCGATGCCGCCGCTATGATTCGTTGTGCTTAACATTTTTACATCGTGTTTATAAAAATAGCGCTATTTTCTTCGCATGGAATATTTCTAGGGTAAAAAAATCCATTATGTTAATGACTTTTCTATTTGAAGAAAGAAATATAGGAAATGATGTAAACTTTCACGATTATCACTCATATTTTAAAGAGAAACGTACTTACGTTTAAAATTATCATGACGTGTCGGGCACGACGTTAC
>JALPQI010003096.1:0-82208 GCA_025490895.1 Thaumatotibia leucotreta | reverse complement strand
GAAAAAAAAAAAACTTTTTAGTTAGTAAAAATAGTTTTAATAACGCAATTGAAAGTTTTGTTCAACATTTAATAAATATCTACCTCGTTTTAGTTATTTTTTATTTTATAAGTTTACCAGTAGCATAAACTTACCTGCAGTTGCAGTAATCAATTGTAAAACGTGATGCAATGCTATGTCATTTACTGGGACATCAATCCTATTTTTTTCATAGTCATACTTTGCGACATTCAAAATATTGCCAGTCATTCACTGATACAATTTGAGACATCGCGGAAAAGTGAAATTATAGCGTAACAGTATTAGTTATATACAATTTATTTTTCCAAAAACATAAAGGAGGAACCAGTCTATAAATTCGTATACACAACTAGTCTATATGTTTAACAATTACGTAGTTTTGTGCAAAAATGCATGAAATCGCTCCTTATAGTGTCATCCACTGGTACATTTACGTAAAACTCTAGAATACAATGCCAATTGTATTGATATGTTAGCCAAGTCATTAAATATTATCTGACCCATAATAGTGTCTACAAAAATTTTAAAAAAATACAATGCCTGTTAAAATATTATCGAACAGGTAGTGAACCGAAATATTATGTGAATCTAAATATTTACAAGTAGACACAAGGTACAGTTAACCAATTGAAACCTGAGACTACTCGAGAACTAAGTCGTATTGACGCAATACTGTACCAATGTACTTGCATCGAATTGTATAAGGAACCTCTGATTACGGAAATTACTACATATTTCCAATTTTGTACAGTATACATTAATTAAATTGAACTAATATATCTAATATTTTTGACATGTTTTTGTTTATCAGTAAAATAAGTCCCACATAATGATTGTCTTGAATAACTACATTAATACATAATAGAAGACAGGCAGTTAAAACTCGAACAGAAATGCTCTGCAATCAAACAGATAAATATCAAATCGAGTTTTAATTTTTTAAAGTTTGAATACTACCCTGTAACTGTTCAACTGGGATTTAAACCAGACATAGCATTCCGAAATTATTGAAAGGGCTGTGACAACAAATGTAAAGTTGTATGGAGAAAGTTTAACAAGAATCAAAAGTTTCAGTAATCTAACGAGTTCACGGGTTACGCGTACACTTTACATTTACATATTCATGTAATTTTTCGAATAGATATTTCTATGACATGAAATAAAACTATGAAAACGGATAATTGATCATCAATCATCATCCACAGACCACAAACCCTGTAAAGTGTTCGAAACGTCGGAATGAAGTTAAAGGTTAGGTAATATACGCGAGTTTATCAGTTTTCACAGTTTTATTTCATGTGTGATCCTCGCGGTAACCGCAGGAAATATATTTCTATGGCGATATTTTTTTCTAGGTACCCCCTAAAAACAAACCCTACTTACGCTGATTAAGATTTCAAAGTGCAACAACAAAGAAAAAGCGCCGTCAAAGCGCCAGCTGGCTTAGTTCCACCAATTTCAGCCATATTAGAAAACAGGAAAAAGCATTAATCTTTTATTTAATTTCGACGGCGCACACGACGCGAGACATCATGTTAGGGCTCATAAATAAGTGTAGCCTGTCTTGTTTCAAGAATAAGCGACAGCTCTGCGGGATCCTATATAAATCCTTGGATAAAATTACACAGTCGTTAACTGCTGGAATACACTGCTTCAATAATTCAGGAAGCACTGTTGTTTCTGCATTTTATGAGATGTTGCGATTCCTGGGTCGGGGAAAGAGTATGTAAATTTGTCGAGCGAAATGTAAATCATTCAGCTGTGCGTTGAAACTAGAGCGAACTAGGCATTGGTGAAAAGTTTGCATTTTTATCTTGTTTTGTTATCCGGATCAGCAAGGATGGATGTTGCAATTATCAAAAATGTTGCAATAAATTATTCGTATCGATTTTTATCGATGCGAATAATTTATTGCTCTGTGGAAATGTTATCAAGACCCAACCTGGTGGACAGCGTGGTTTGTCGGTTGGTAATACATCGTGTCAAAGACAACTAAAATACCATCAGCAATGAAAATAATTACCTACCACTTTATTAATTTGATATAAGGTCAGTGTGGGTAAGTCCGGCATATTTTATTTGTAAGGAAAGTTCGTCATATGCATCTTATATTGTTGAGTAAGGGGTGGAAATCAATTGGTTATACGGTATTGGTCGGACTTTCCTGATAGATGGTCTTAGCCGCATTGGCCTTAGCACAAATTTATTGAATTTACTATCAGTACCAATATTAGGTACAGATTGTCAACAAAATATTTTTAATATTATATGACATATCTTATTGTATGTTTTATGTTATTTTTATACTATATATGTCAGCCTCCGTGCAAATGTGACTAATTTCAATTTATTAGAATGATGCAACGTTTAGAGCATTTTAAGATAATTAGTTACATTACCTCATAAATAGTAGCATTTAGCCTCGATACGAACATAGGACCTTACTTTAATCGGATAAGACCATCTTGAAACTTTTGGATCAAAAATATTCATAGCATGTAAACCTGAATATTAAGTATGCGAGCTTAAATTGTGCAGTACAAAATGCACAAAAATTACCATGTTAAATTTAACGTCGGTATGAAATTCAAATTAGCTTCGCGTATTTAAATACCACTGGAATCGCATTTATTGTTGAATTTCATTAAAGGAATAAGCCTGTGAATGGCCTGATATTGTTCGTAGTTGTTGCTCAATTAGTACCTACCTACTTACCTCAATATTGTCCTTACTGTATTTACTGCATTAAGGTGTTTTGCTACCAATACCTAAGAAATTGAAGTTTTTACTCATCGACATTACAGACGCATAATTTCATTATTTCAATAGTAATTCCAATATTGGTTTTTAGGGTTCCGTAATACACTAGGAACCCTTATAGTTTCGCCATGTCCGCCTATCCGTCTGACAGTCTGTCCGTCGGTCCACAGCATAGCTCAGTGGCCGTTAGTACTAGAAATTTGCGATTTGGTACAGGTATAACTATGTATACACATTAATCAAGACGACAAGTTAATAGAATAGAATTTAGAGTAGATACCCCCTCGTAATAGTAAAGTGGGGATGATTTTTTAATTTTGCTGTAATCCTCTAGTGTGGAGTATCGTTTCATAGGATTGGACTTTCAAAACAGATGAGGTCAGGAAGCCAATGTAGGTAAGACCGTCTATCAGGAAAGTCCGTCTACCAGCTGATTTCTGACCCTAATTGAAAAGTATAAGACGCATATGACGGACTATCCTACAAAAAAAATATGCCGGACTTAGCCGCACCTGTTTTGTTTTTGCTATTTAAGCATTTTTTTAATTTTTCATTCCTGTCTACGTAAATAAAAAAGTGAGGTATTTCAAGACAAGATGAGGTAGGTAGGGTAGGTATCACGCAAGAAATATTGCACGAGATACCTACATTTTATAATAATCTACAGCTTCCACGAACAAAGTAGTATCTAATGATCTAATTGCGTGTCTGAAAAAATATGATCCTTATTTAATTCTGGACATTTATGATTAAAATACGAAAATGTATAATTATTTCTCTTTGTGGAGAGGTTATCTTTTTTTTGTTACATTAATTCGTAATATCAAAATTTAAATTACTTGAATCATTAATATGAAGAGAAGTGTTTCCGCATACCTACCTATAAGTTTGGGCCCTTTAAACGAAGCGTGAAGAAGCATCTAGCGGGCCAGCAAGGCGGTGGCAATTGACAGGTTACTGCTGGTGTTCTGTTCGTTGCCGCCGCGATTTGGGTTCTACTTTTCTATTCACTTACAATCAGGTGGAGTGGAGCCACTTTGTTGTGCCAATATAAAAAAAAAAGTTAAATTCAAGTTTTAAACTAAACTTACTTAACGCTATGAGTGCGGGGAACTCCCGAGGGGAGCTCTCTGTGGGAGGTCCATTATCGCTACAAAAAGGAAAAATCATGGGATCGGCTACGAGCGTAGCGCGTAGCACTTGTCCGAAATGAAAGTGCTAAATAATTTTAGTATTTACATTTTACATAAACATCAATTTATTTAGGATTGGAGCTAAATTTTGAACTTTGCATGTACTCCTGAAAGTCCCAAAGGGGAAGGACGGGGCACCTATGGGAGTCTCAAGTATAGATGGTTTCACTCACGATGACGCGCACATTTGTCTCGCGTATTGGTGCAAGCTAGCACGGAACTTTCTATCCGGCTCGCTCGTGCTGTGGAGTAACCAATGATAGTGACATTAGGTACTTAGGAACCAAGAATCAATTTTTAAATTATCCTTTGTTACTATAATTTTGTTAATAAATGATTATCTCTTTTACCAAGAACCAAGCCACCCATCTTTGTGAATGAAATGTAGGTACTATACAAACCCAGTGTCCTGTAGCCCTACCATGAGCTGCGGCTACGTTATTAACGCGCGTTTACTTTCTATCCATCTCCCTCGTACTCGCATATTGGCGCGAGCGAGCCGGATATAAAGTAAACGCGTATTAATAAAAATTGAAAATTATGAAAATTGTATACATTTGTATTTTTTTATTGTGTATTCATATTTATTAACATGTATAGTAGTATCTTTTTAATTTTCTTTCACTTGTGTCTTTCACCGCACCAATTCTTTTAATTTCTGTTTGGCCTAATGGATGACTGGTAGAGAATGCCTTATGGCATTAAGTCCACCTTTTGTACTTTATTTAATGTGTAATAAAGACTAAATAAATAATTAATAATAAACGCAGTAGTAACCTACTGCCTGGGTCATTGTCAGATTTAGGTTATCGTCTTTTCGGTGGACATTCGTTCGTTTACTAATTTTGCGATAAAACAATTACTGATACAATTAGGTTCCCCATTCTACAACCCTATGTAATAAAATCATAGCATAGACTTATAAAAGATGTTAACTTTTGACCACCGAGTGGACAACTTTTGTGTTTCCGACTGACAATGACCCGCCTCTAAAATAGCTTAAAAGCTATGACAGCAACAAAATATAAAATTCCACCCTTGGGTCAGCTTGAGGTTGCTTTTTATGCTTCGTTTTTGTAGCCAGTAAATGCATCTGCAAATGGAGCTGCTGAAAAATGTCATAACGTTATAATTTATTTTCACCTGTTAAAATGCAAACCCAAACCACAATTTTCACATTTCGTGTGTTTAACATACAAAGTGCAATGTTTTAACAATATCTTATAAGCTTATTCATTATTATTATAAAGCAAGTTTATTAGGGGTGCACTGAATTTAGAATTTAGATAGGTTCTTATTTTAATTCTTTCTTTCTTGTCCACTGAAGTATCTCTTCTAAATGAGTTTCTCCATTTTTTCTTGTATCTAGAATGCAATCACAAAACCCATAAAAACAAAAAATATCTGGAAAGGAATATCGGGTCAACATTTATGAGAGAATGTGCACAAAGCGTAATTTTTCAAAATCGTTTCAAATGAAAGCCTACATGCTATTAACGGGTAGAACATCGTATTGTTGCCAATCAGTAATCAATCACAGAAAGGCAGATGATTGCTACCTTCACGCTTTTATTACCTACCCTTCCCGATTACGGAGAAACGGATCGTAAAATACTGCCTAACGTTCATTTTTGAGTAAAATATTCCATAGAATACCGTAGGTAACATACGTTGTCTGCTATTACTCGAATTCAATATTATTTGAAACGTCAGTAGCCTCCGAAGTAATATAATAAAGTAGTTACTGTTTTCGATGTTACATAGTCATATCAAATATTACAAAGGGATTTCATGAATTTACTTTATTATTAATTTAACAACGACGATAAACTCGAATGCTTTTGAATCCGCGACATTCAAGTTGTCTGAAACAAGTTGCACACTTCGGGTGCGGGAGGGGACCCGAGCGGTTATGTGGAACTCCCGTTAGGCTAATGAGGCCTATGGTATACCCACGAAAAAACCCCCCCCAATATGCCACCTCGTCGCCTTTTTGGCGAGGTTACGAGAACGCTCTCGCTTACATTCGCAACCCCACCGGCGGCAGCTGCTTGCTGGCAGCTCCTTCGTGGGTGTCCAAAGACCCTCCACGCTGGGCGCGCCAGATGGTTGGGCGCGCCTTCCTCCTCGGTCCCATGATGCATTGTAGCGGACCCTCCCGAGACCGCCACAAGGAGACCGTTGGTGCCGGAAGATTTCCCGGCACCCGGCGGCATATCAGGTCTGTGGTTATGCCGCCGACCACACTTCGGCTGCAGAGGATAGGGCGAGCGGCCACGACAACACCGACACTCCTCTTCCTCTGCAGCCCCACCGACACCGTTACGGCGGAACGGCCCCGCCAAGGTCGCAGGGGGTAGGGAGAGTGACGCTCCGTAATACCATCACGCCTCTCCTCCTGCGATCCCACCTTGGCCGCAGAGGATAGGGAGAGCGGCAACGACAACACCGACACTCCTCTTCCTCTGCGGTCCACCTCCACGCGTCCTAAGCGGGCTCAGTGAGCCCACTTGGGGCATCCTCCTCGGGCCAGCCGGCAGCCCAAAACTGGCCGGCTCCGGGTGCCTGTTCGCTTTACCGTGGGTGACCAGTCCACGGTTACTGAACCCCTCCACCACGACTAGGTGGGCACCCCACGGGGGGCACACTTCTGTCCTAAGCGCTCGTATGTAACTTAATTTTTACACATCTTAACGATCATAAAGTCACATTACATAGTTACGACATGGATTAGTTTATGTATATATATATATTTGTATATCATTCTTAATTATTCCATATCAAGAATTGGTTATGTGGCAAAAGAAGGAGAGATCATTAAAGATGAAAATCATACTTGTTCCGAAAAGACTTATCAATTTCGCCTATGGGTACAATACACCCGCGTGGCCCGCACGCTTATGTATCTGTATGCAAATCTCTTTGAGATCTTCATCCGTATAGATATATTACTGTGTGCCTACCATGAACTGTCGCGGCTTTACTATCGCGGACTTACTTACTATTCATCCCGCTCCTACTCGCGTATTGGCGTAAGATAGCCAGATAGACAGTAAATGCGCGTAAATACTTTCGTGGCAGCTCAAGGTACGGCTATTGGTTGGGTGTCCGATGAGTGCTCGTTTGTAAGGATTTGCCATCGAAGCCTGATACCTGCCTATTACGGCTCTGTCCCCTTCCCTGCGGATATGTAGTTCTGGGTAATACCTGCAATTTGTTACCAATTTCAATACTATCCCAACGTAGACGCAGTTCAAAGGTTTCTTCAATTTTATAAATTACCTAATGAGGTAACAACTCGGTGTGGGTCTGAACATAACAGAGTGATGTGAATGTGAGTATCGGCCAATAAATTGTGTAGGATTTTATTCTCCAAGCATCTGACTTAATTTCACAATGACCAGATTCATGAACTTCCAAGGTGACTTTTAGTTGATAGGTTTGTTGCTGACCATCGGGCATTAGGTTAGCATATTATCAGTCCGCCATCACTACGTAGTATGTAAGAGTGCGTATATGAACATGCAATGAATTTCCTATCAACTAAAAGTCACCTTGGCAGTTCGACTTTTATAAGTCGAATCGATTAATTCAAAAATAGACCATTCATTTTTTTCGCTCTTTGGTGTACTTTTGCCTGTGGAAGGACGTAACCAGCTTGGATAAATGAATTCATGAATTCGCAATGCAAAGCTTATAGCTCATATTTACTGGGTGTAGGCATTATAAAGAATAGGTAACTTCGGTACTACTAAGATTTGTTATTCATATTTAATTCGCTATGTACAGGTGCATGCAAACCCAAAAGAGCATTCGTTGTTCTATTCCCCACTCTAAGAAATCAACGAATCACATTTCGTCTAACGATCGAATTTCGTAGAGTAGGGAGATTAAACAGCGAATGCTCTTTTGGTCTGCATGCACCTAAACATAACCTGAAAAAGTATCTGTTGCGTACCGCACCAGCAAGGCACCGCGGGGTGAGGTACCAGCGGGGTCGGTCAAGTGATCACGTGACTTACCTATCAACTATCGCGGCCATAACTCGGCTCCACATAAAATATTGAAAATGAATTATAATAAACATTTGTATAAAATGAATTATAATAAACTAACAGAAACTACAAGGAGTTCATATTCAGCATCCACAAACCAGGATAGCCCCTCAACAGTATCTACTAAACATAACAAAAATGTATGCACGACTGCTTACGTAGCATATAAGTGGAAAGTGGCTCCAACGCTGCGTCTTGAACATTCCAATTATTTATTTAAGCGTAGGAAAATGGTGAACATTAATGCACTCCTTACGATATTACGTGCTGGTTATTTTCTGACTCGCATTTCTTAGCTTATATTTCATGTATTATAATAATGTATATGTATAGTATACGAGCCAATACAAGGTCGATTTGTGTGAAATGTCCCGAGATATTTATTTATTAAACCTACACTTACATGTCTTACCTAACTTAACCGGACCGACCATTAATAAAAAACGAAATTGTGATATCGTCATTTTCACAAAGATCCTCGTACGTCGTGCCAGCCTAACAGTACAGACCAAGTTTTTTTCTAATGTTGATTCATGTCAATTTTTATTAAAGAATTTTTCATCTCAATCTTATAATCTGCCGATATTTTACAAAAATAACTACCAACTGTCATTCGTGACTTACAATCCTGACGGGAAACTAGGCTTTAGGAGAGTTATTCCTACATTTGTATGAAAAGAAGAATTTGAATTTGAAAAAAATGGCCTCTCCTTATGATTTTCCCATATAATTATATGCCATTATGGTGGTGTAAAGTCTATACTATATCTATATATAGTCCATACATAATGAAGTTACGGACCATTGGTTTCAAATTGCGTAATCAATAATTACGAGTTTTATGCACTAAACAAGTAAACTTTTACTAAAAAACTCAATTACACCAATCAATCGTTCGTCCTTCGTAACGAATCTTGTAATTGCAACTAAAAACTGTTTTTATTGCACAGGGTATTTGTTTCCATATTATACCTAGAATAATATGCAAGTGGCGCAGTGCTAGGTAAAAAAGAAATAAACAATTTGAATGTTTTCGATATAGATCTATGTAAAAATAGTCTGAAAAGCATTCATAGTGTTTGGTTGGCTGCCGTGTAGCCAATTAAGTTTTATTGTTACCATTAGCATTAAGGCCATCACACACGTAGTGATAATACCTATACACCTACTTATCGTAAGATATATTATGGTTCTCGGCACTACACACAACAAAGATACCAAAATATATGTAGCTCTCGCTTTAGAACCTACATTCTGAGAGAGACCAAGATATATCTTACGATACTCTAAAATACCTTAAGATACTGACCTATAAAATATATGAATTAAATACACCATAAGATATCTTATAGCTCAATACTTTAAGGTATTTTAAAATATATCTCTCAGAAGAGCTGCTAGAGAGAGAGCTACATTATGTTTATGGTATCTCTGTCGTGCGTGGTGTCGAGCTATACAGTAATATACAGAGTGCCCGCGAGGAAAGGGAAAAAACTCAACAGGGGATTTCTGACCAAATTTGAAGTTAAAAATGTCATACGAAGTTTTCTGGATTCAGTCTATTTTAAGAGAAAATTGGATTTTTTCTTAAAACCGTTTTAGACCGTTACTTTATGATAAACGCATTTGTCACCATGTTGTCTTAGTCTTGTCACACTTAATTGACAGAAATCAAATGATCAAAAATATTTTTAATTACCTAGCAAATGTAAAAAAAAAAACTTTAAAATACATTTGTTGACATAGTTCAATTAATAAATTACTTTTTTGTGTATTAAGGCATTCAAAACATAAAAAAAAACTAAAAAAAAAAAATTTTTTTTTTGCAGATTTGACCAAAACTCATTTAACATTTTTTGCTTCTTTTTAGTCTCAGGAATATGCTGTTAGAATTTTTCCCTTTCCTCGTGGGCACCTTGTATATAATCTTAAGGTATCTTAAGCTGTCTTACGGTGTATTCATATATGTATATTATCGCTACGTGTGTGACAGCCTTATAGTAATTAAAGCTAGCCAGCTAACATAAATATTTACGAAGCCTGAATAGCGGGCGAATGTACAACTTTCAGGGCAGCTAGATAGCCTGAGTGCCTAATGTTTATTGACTCTGAACATTAAGTCGATTAATAGTAATTACCAACGTAATTACTAATTACTGCTAACAAAATAAAGAAAGTCCATTGTTGGATTGAGAATCGAACGACGAAGCAGTAACTACGTACTCGTTCCCATGAATAGGGCAACATTTTTTTCGTATATGTATAAAAATACTTAGTTATTTTATTGATTATTGACATTACATTGAGCGCCGGGAACTCCCGAGGGGAGTTCTCTGTGGGAGGTCCATTTTCGCTACAAAGCGGAAAAATCACGAGATCGGCTACGAGCGTAGCTCGTAGCACTCGTTGGCATATCAATGAATTACCTACGTTTAGCATGCGTCACAAGTAGCGTACATACAGTATTATAATTTAGAAAGATGACACATTTTTATGTGGTTATTTCGGATACAGTTATGATATACATACGATTTACCTACAAATAGGTACCTTAATCTCTCAAATAAAGAAATATAATACAAGAAACGTTACAAGTAGAAACAAACAACAGGATCACTTTGGTAAATATCGATCTCTTTCAGACAACCTAAGAACTCATCAAGACAGATAATCTATACAGTGTATGTCTATGATACTGGCTTTTATCGAAACCGAGGAATGCGATGCAGATTTCTAGCCAAACCGTGAACATTATTCGATTCAAAATGCTAATTCTAAAAGTATTTTTTTTTGTGAAAAGTAACTTTCTAAGAAAAGTTAATGGAGACGCAATGTACTTCAAAATGAATCGTTAATTTGCACTTGACAATGACAGATCGCAGCCACTCACAACATTTGACAACTAAGCAGTACACGCGTTACATTGATCGTTCGGAGGAAATAAAATTAACTGTAAGGTAAATTTAATTATTTGTCAAATGTTAATACTTGAAAAGGATTGCTAAGTAATGCGTATTATTACCCATTTTCGTAAAAGCCCGGGTCATGGAAACACACTGTATACCTACGTATCTCGTATATAGTTACTGTTTTCGAAAATGTGATTACAGAGGCCCAGGCCCGTTTCTCGAAAGCTTGTAACTTGTAATACAAGTGCAAGTCTCTTTTTAACACTATTAATTAGAAGAATGACCTCCGCTTGTATTACAAGTTACAAGCGTTTGAGAAATAGGCCCCAGGTAGTTTAATTTCCAAAGTACCCCACATTTCCTACGACAGACAGTTTTGTTAGCGGTTGTTCGGAATAAAAGTAAGCAGGCTAAATCTGGCTCCGACCCTTGTTATCGCAAACGAATCTCGAATCAAATCTGCGGCCGTATTTGGATCGTTTCCCCAATCTAATAGATAATGGCCCAATTTCTGCGACCCTCGAATTCAGCTGACTGGCTTAGGTTCGGTTCCGAGCATGCCAATTCAATTTAAACGTTAAGCGAAAATCGTTTAAGTAACATGTCATAATTTTAAGATCATAAATTCAGAAATATATGTATAAAATAGATATAACCGTACGTAATATGGTTGTTTTATGGTGCAGTCAGCTGCAGCGACATTTAATATGCTACCGTAGAACATAAAATCTTCAAAACGACCGACCGATCATATGAATCTACACAGAGTGAATTTTGAATATATATTACCTCAAACCGTAACCAAACGAAAATTTAAGTACCTACCGCCTACAGCTATAATTTCATTATTACAGTACAAGGTAAGAGTCTTGTTGTTTAAAGCGTAATGATTTCTTTTTTATGTAACGCGCAGCAAAGTAATTCGAATTTATCTAGCACATAGAAGCATGTGATAGCTATTGACAGTTGTAATAAGCTTAGTTGTATTGTAATATTTGTAATCATGAGACGGTACATTGTGTGCTGAATGGATGGAACAAATGAATATATTATGAATTCTTAAATTAGACATACGAAATATTATTCTCATCACGCTTGCTGTCTAAGCGCGCCATTGCTTGCGTGCGTAGCGGGAGTTCTACGTAACACTCTCGTTAGTGATTCCGTACTTACCTTCCTTGATGCACAATATACTATTACTATTAGTTGGACCTTCAGCAACAGCTGTGTGAGGTACCTAATATCAAAAATATTCGTATATAGTGTACAAAAATAATCTTTGGCAGTCTGTTAATTCTAATAAAACTCAATCAAACGTTATCATATTATGAGCTTTTCAGAATCCGATGTAACGGTCTGGTGTAACGGTGTCCGGTGTAACGTCATGCCTGAAACGTTAGGATAATATTAAACGTAAGTTTAGGCGATTAAGTCCCGTTTGTTAGTAAAATATGTGTGATAATCGTGAAAGTTTAAATCATAATTGTCGACCAGTGTGATTACTTTGACCTAGCGCCGTAAGTTTAACACAGACCTACTTTATATCCCTCTCGCTCGCGAGACATACACCCCAATACGCGAGTAGGTACTAGTTAGGTAGTATAAGTGGGATGGATGTAAGGGAAATATGCGTTTAACTCAATGGCAAGCTCACGGCTCATATATACATATTGTATTTTAAGAATTAAGACTCACTTCCGAGTACCTCCTACCTATATGTATGTCCATTATGTGTTTCTATAATTCCCCTTCATATCCAGTGTATTCCTTTATGAACCTGCTGCAGAGATAACACAGTTATAAAAAGATTCCATCATGAATATGATTCGGGCTTATGCAAAACCTATAAAAGATAATCCGGCTATTTAGACCGACGCCTGCATTCTGATTGTCTCCGTCCAATCCCAGCCTAATTTCAATCAAAGTTGGTTACAGTGCCTCCCTGTTCCACTTACATGTTTTACCGTTGGCAGGAACAAGACCCCAAGAGACAATACGATTTCAATATAATACCGATACGTAAAGATTTAATTGCAGATTTGTTCTTCGGATAACATCCCCTTCCTTCGAGGCGAACTTATTTCGAACTCAATAATATTCTCGATGCAGTGTCTGCCAGAGGAGTTATGACACAAGAAAGCTTTTATCTCCGCTCATGCATGGCGAAATCGCAGATTTTTCTTTGCCTACTTGATACGTATCCGTGAACACGGTACGAACTTTTACACGAGTACGTAAAAGGAGTTTGTATATTGTTAAATTTTAATCATTTTAATCAGAGTTTCATAAAAGATACCGTAGACGGGCTTTGACTTATTGAAACTCGTGATTTTGGTTCACGCTTGTTTTATACAAGTTTTTTCTGCTATGCGGACTTAAAACCTAACATAAACCCAACTCACACCTGGAGTGCCTATCATCCGCCACAAATCATTTGGACTACAATTAAATACAAATAACTAAAGTCTATAATCGACACGATTAATAATCGGATAATTTGTGACAGCGGCGATCCAGGGGTGTGAGATGTAAGTGAGATAATTGTGGAAACTTAAGGTTAATCTTTGGATTCATTCATGAGTATGATTAGTAATTCAAATCTTTTCATCTACAATTTGATTTCGGCCATAAGTCTTTTAAATCACTCTACCTACGCTCAGTAACTAATCATCACATAATTATTTCTTCAATAACAACAAAACCTATGCCTGCAATTACTCATCGCCCAAGGGGTAAGTCCGAGCACCGCCATCAATCTGGGAAAAACGCAAAAAAACATCAAACGGTTTACAAAGCAATTGGCGTTTAAGGAAAGTTTGGATAAAGTTGTAATATTTTAAAGCTTAAATGACTACCTACATGACTACAGTTTGCAGGTAGTAGTTAAAACATTACAGTTACATGAAATAAAGGGAAAGTACTTTAAATTTATATATACAAGGTTATTTTTTCACCAGTACAAATACTCTAGGGGGTGTAGTAAGTCAAAATGAACAACTTTTACTATGGGGCCGAACCTGAAATCGCGAAAAAAAAATCAGCTGTTTCATACATTTCAGACGACCATGAGTCGACAATTTCTATGGAACAGCTGATTTTTTTTTTCGCGATTTCAGGTTCGGCCCCATAGTAAAACTTGTTCATTATGACTTACTTATACACCCCCTACAGTATTTGTACTGATGAATAAATAACCCAGTAGACTGTTTTGGTAGTAAGGGATTTTATCTTATTTTTAATAGCGAGTAATAATACTGCATAGTTACATTTTGTATGACAAGTAGCTACTTTTAGAGGTATGAACATAATTATTATACCTACACATAATTTTCTTGCAATTCAAATCATTAATTTTAGTTGTTTTACCTTAATCCTTTCTTTGGAGATACTACGTTAGGTACTTTAGAAGAATTATTGTATTATTTTTTTTTAGTACTTAATTTTCATGTCCCGTTGTTTTGGGACGCCCTGTATAGCTCGATACAGATTCTTAGCCTCCCATCGCGTTGTTTATCTGAGCTTTGAATATGACATTTTCTGAAGGACATCACGGGTGATAACGGTTGTACTATACCGTTTCGCCCAAAACATGATTGGCAGCACTTATCCGCTGTCCGGGATTATCCTACTCTCCCCTATTGTGGAAATATGCAAATAAATCGAAATAAAAACCGACACATAGCGGATTCAGTCATTTACGGAGTATCGCTCCAAGGGGTAATGCCAGTTTTTACATATTATGTTGCCTTCGTATATAAGGTACAGTCAACAAAAAATATAGGTACCTATCTATATTATTGATGAGTCAATCAACTTTTTTAGGTCCTTCAAAACTATCGCCCATAAAATGTTATTTTTGTAGATACTTTTGAACATGATTAAAATAAAACCTGATCCTTTGCCTACGTACGAGATAGTGCAGAAATAAAAAAAAATGTTTTTAACATAATAAATATGGCTACCAGGGGGATGTTGGATAACGACAAAACAACATTTTAAATAAAATTTAAAAAAGTATCTGACTAAGGTAATGATAGCAAAAATCAAACAAGCAATATGGTCCAGTAACGTGAGCAACAACAACAATAACTAATTCGTATGACATCTACCAGTTAATCCATTAACTACTTAGCGCAACAGTGCGAGTCAGAGTATTAAAAGGGTTTCGTTTTAATGAATTCACAATAGTTTTCCAAAAAAGGGACAGATGCCACCATTAAGCACAGTTTTGATAATATAAGTCACTCATGCGACATCTAGCGAACAGAACGGATACTTTTTACCATCCTTTGTGGGCTTGTAAATGAAAGCTATGGACGCTTGCAAGCGTTATGGAAAAGTATCACTAGATGGCGCATAAACTATCCACTTTTCTACTTTTCCATCACAGATGTCGTTGTATCGTCATTGTCAAACTAAACTGTATACATAATTATTATTATTATACTGTATATTATATGAAAACTGGTTGATAACTAAAATATGCACAAAAAGTTGATAACTAAAACACTTTTTGAGCAAGAAAAGTGAAAACTCTTTTGATAACTACCGTAAAAAGGAGTAACAAATAGGATTGCCGGGGTAAATAGGAAAGTAAACTGGTCTGTTAGGACAAACAGTCCAGTTTAGAATATCACATTTAAAAAATCTGCTGTTCTAAACTAGACTGTTTTTCCTGGACTTACAGACCAGTTTAATCTATATTCCTATTTACCCCGTTTTACGGTAGGTACCAATTGATTCCATTTAAGTATAATTGTATATAACCCAGAATTCGTATGAAAAAAAAACTTTGTTCTTTAATTTACTTTTTGTGCCAATCATCTCCATCCCAGTACCAAAATGTCGTGTTTTTTGGGATTTTTTCATGAAAATTTTGTAAGTACCTACAGTGTACTTATAATATAATTATAGGTACGATACTGTTAACAAGTGTATCTAAATAGTAAGTAATGTCACTAAATGTGCGACTACGTGTATAAATTTAAATACAGTAATGTATCTAAAACTTTGTATTGTGTTCAGTTTCTCATACATCGAATCCTAAAAACCGATGTTAGAGTTATATCTGCACATGAATAAGTATAGGCTAGGTAACTACCCAAGTTCTAGTGATAGGTACCTACAACCATACAATTCAAAGAACAAAAACATCCAACCTCGTACTGAAGCAAACCAATTATTCTAGTATTCACAGATTTGAATTCTATAGGACCCTCTTCAAGCCCCAAGTCCAATATTTCACTCCTTTATTAGGTTACAAAACCGTCCTTGACCCCTATCACATGACTGTATATTCGCTACAATAAGTGTTGGTTACGTAGAATACGTAGTGTACTCATTCCCACATTGAACAAACACATGAGGGCGATTCAGAATTGGACACATTCTCACCTCACAATGGACCCTTGAGTTGCGCAATAGTATCTTGTAACTATTTTTATGTGCATAGTTGTTGGCGTTGTATATTGGACTGAGGGCATCGGTCTCTGTCACACCAATTACCCCGTTCATTGGAGTGACAGGCGCAGATGTCCATGACGATCATCGATGTGCACGGTAGGCCTAACTGTTCTACTACGAGTACTTGGGTCCCCGCTATGAAAGTACGAGTAGCATGACACTATCACATAGGTACAATGTATAAAAAAAATGATAACTGCTAACAGAATACGTTTTGCTAAACAAAAATTATCTTAAAAGGTCTTCCCCAATTTTGAATTAATGATTAATGAGTAATTATTGATGGGTAACGGTAACTGATAAAAAAAGTGCACTATATCTATTAGAACTCGTGATTTTTATGTAGGAACGTCACAATACAATCAATTTAAAAAAGTAGGGTACAGGTGAACCACTTAAGTCGACGTTTGCTTGACATATTTCGACTCATTAAAAGGATCATCATCAGGAATACCCTCGCGGCCTCGACCAAAGCCCGATATGTAGACGGATACAGTATTTTAAAATAAAAATGTTGGTTTTGGGATCACAAACAAAAGGCACATTTGCGTTTTGCATTGTTTTGGACGTCGCAAATGAAAACAAAGCAAATCCATAACTCACATTGCCAGCAAGTGTGCCGGGTCAGGCTGACTATTTCGTTGATTATTCCGCCACTCTAACGGTACCGTACGTGACCGTGACGTATGAGCGATGTACAGTACCGTCGCTGTCAGAAATATCAGAACGGGCAGTTCAAAAATATCTGAACATGCACTCTAAAGGTGCATTCAGACAAAAACGAGCATTCGCTATTCCATCCCCTAATCTACGAAATCAACGAATCACGTTTTGTGTAACTATCGAATTTCGTTAGCAGGGGGTTAGAATACTTAGAATAGCGAATGCTCGTCTGGTCTGAATGCACCTTTACACCGTAACAATAGAGGCCTGAGGCCTTACCGCGAACCACGAACGAAGTATTGCCTCCCTGTTATACTTACGCATAAATGAATAAATATTTCTTTGATTTATGACTTACGTACGAATTCACGAGTGCGAGAGAGGCAACACTTCGCGCCATGTTCGCGCCATTTCGGGAATTTGTCTCTGTCACACCAACGAAGGCGTCAATAGAGTGGCAGAGAAAAATCCCCGAAATTTGCGAACTTCGGAGTTCTCGGTCCGCTACTTATCTAAGTAGCGGACCATGGCACGGTAGCGGCCATGGGTAGCGGCCATGGTAGCGGCCATGGGTGCTCACAAATATCTATTTGTGCGCTCCGATATGTGATCAGTTGATCACGATTAGCGATACCTGGGTGCTTAGCCAAGTTGACAATCGCTTACGGCCCGGCCACGACATTGGTCTAATGCCCTGGCCACGACATTGGTCTAAGGCTAACAGCGGCGAGCGAATCCATGAGTGGGAGCGGGATGCCGATATAGGTACGAGAGGGAGCACCATACGTTTTCCGCTAAGCCGGTCGCCTTAGACCGATGTCGTGGCCGCGGCGTAAGGCACAGACAACATAACGTCTAACTAAGGCAACCAGCGGCGAGCGAATCCATGAGTTGAAGTGGGATGCCGATATGGGTACGAGAGGGAACACCATACGTTTTCCGCTAAGCCGGTCGCCTTAAACCGATGTCGTGGCCGCGGCGTTATGTATACCATACCATGCGTTTTCAATGATTACCGCCAATGACTGCGTAAACCTACAACGTGCAGTGTATTGGGTTGTAAGTAGTAGTATATTTGTAAGATTTATTTCTTATATTGTCAATGAGTAAAATGAGTTTGTTACACAGTAAACAAATACTTATTAAGAGTTCCGCGATATACTCTTGACTTGAGTGGCTAATTATTCTTCGACCGCATACCTGTAATTATTAGGTACCGCTACGTAAAGGTATGTTATTTTACGTACCTATAGAACAAATTTTTTTCGTGGTCTTTTTCGTGGCATATGTTAGATCTCATATCCCATTCTGTAAAGGTAGGTACATTACCAATATAGTATGAGTAGGTATCTAAGTATTATTTATTACGAGTATTTCAATTGGATATTACAGGAGAAGTAGAACCTGAAGCATTTAGTTAAAAACTTAATTATAAAGTCACCTACTGTACGTTTTGTTTGCTGTGTGTGCCCTATTTATTTATTTATATGTATAAAACAATAAGTACATCATGTTTTTGACAAAATCACGACGCAATAATATGCTTCATCACAATAAAAAGGGAAAATATAACGCAAACGCTGATATTCTTATCAAGGTAGTAAAACGAATTGAATGCAAATACGGCGGACCATAAAAATGCAACTCCCCATGCAATATTCCGCAATGCTTGACCCGTTTTCATAGTGGACTAGTACAGTTAAGTGCAAAAATATGTATCGAAAAAATCCTCTTATAAATATGTTACCTACGCTACAACGTTCTTTTCTTATTTTGATATTTGATTATTTTTATGTACACCTTATTTTGCCTTTGACTGTACTGCACACCTGCAGCCGCACCATGAGTTAGCAAGTAACGGTTATGTCAGTATTTACTCGACACGTAGAGTAGTACATCACGCTCGCTCCGATACATCACGCTACAGCTAAAGTGCGAGCGTGACAAATCGCTTTACGTACAATTTAGAGTGTCCCGAATTTGACTGTTTTACGCGAGACCTACCAAAAGCCTCTAAATAAATTGTAGATTACGGGAAAAATAATAAAAAAAATTTTAGATTAAATCTTTAGGGCTCTACCATCGTTTGAAGTTTTCAAATAAAAACTTTTTTAATTCGGCTACCTGAGCTGAAAATTAAAAAATGATATTTGTCATGCAATATAGATTTAAGACAAGCTATAAAATTAAAAATGAGAAGAAAAAATATTTAATGTAATATGGATTTTTTTAAATTATATTTTTCCTATATTTTTTTATTTTATTTATTTTTATAAAAAAAAATACTATAATTACATGTAAACATATTTTGGCATATAATTATTTTCGGAAAAACAGAAAAAAATCAAATCTTTACACTACGGTAGAGCCCTAAAGATGACATATATTTAAATTTTTTTACTCGTTTCGGAATGTGTGTAAATTTACAAAAAAAAATGATGCCTCTCGGGAAACTGTAGCTCAAAAACATTTTTTTTCCATACATTGACGGGACACTCTAACGTACATACCTATCGAGTAAACGCTAACATAAAATAAACCTTACTCCGTAGCCTAGATGCCGCCAACGAAGCCGGAGGTTCCGGATTCGAATCATTACAAATATTTATTCCTTCTTCGTGGTTGTCTATCTATTTAACCCCTATAGTAAGTATCTATCGTGTATCTATCATAATATATATCGTCGCTTGGTTTAGATTTGTAAAAGATTGTCCCAAGATAATTATTTATATATCTACCTACTTGCCAACTCATGGTATTTGCAAGTATCGGTAACGTTAGGTTTGGCTCGATACGTAAAGCAGGCCATCGCGCTCGCTCCAATATGTCAGTGCGAACGCGACAGAATGCTTTACGTATCGAGTAAAACCTAACGTATCTTTTACTTTCTAACTCATGGTACGGCTACTGTACCTTGTGTAGTGCAGTTGGTAGCCTGCTTAGCTATCGGCCTCCGGACGGGCCCTATTCACTAGTTCGTCCATTCATGTTCGCTTTGTTAGGCAGGTTTAAGGTAGCACTAGCAACGGCGAGTCGAGGCTTAGGGCTAAATAAATAATAGATAAATATCTTGGGACATCTTACTCAAATCAACCTAGTGCCACGGTAATCTCAATTAAGGCTTGTGATGTGGGTACCAGGCGACGATATACATAATAGATACATATAGATACTTAAATACATAGACAGCCATGAGCAAGGAACAAATATTTGTGATAAATAAATACACAAATAATGCCCTCGCCGGGATTCGAACCCAGAACCTCTAGCTTCGTAGGCAGGGTCACTACCAACTAGGCTACGGAGGCTAACCAGGAATACCAGGATAGCGTTACCATAGCAATTTCTGGAGTAGTTATGTAAGTATTATGGGTATAGAACGGTAAACGATTAAGCGTTAGCGATTGGCAACTTGGCACCCTGATGTCTTAAAAGTCCTTATTTTCTTATGATTAAGGTTCACGTTTCGCTGTAATTAATCTGGAATAGAATGTGCTCACATCCAGAACCTAACCACTCACACACAAGCACACAACACGAAGATGCATCGTCTCATAAACCAAGTATAGAATGATCTCCAAATAAACATAGTTGTTATGGATTCTGAAATCATGTTAGATTAGCCGGATCTACGTAAGACTTATATTTGAGAATCTAGTAGCGGGATTAGCTACTTTTATGCTTTAAATATGTAGGACACGTTTTCTCTGTCAATACGGGGCAAGTTTGGCCAGAAGGAAACGAGATGGCAGGGCTCTTAAAAGAAACTGAGTAGGTGCCTGCTTTGATAAATTTAGAATAAGTACCTAGTTAATCAGTTTTTCTTGGCGAAAAGAGAAATTTGGAAGGTAAACATTATTAAGGCTTTTATTTGATAAATTAGATAGGCATTCGAAAGTAATTGCTTCTCTTTTATGTCTGCTGATGAATTTGTTTCGTTGTTGTTCATATAAAATCTCTTTTAAGTATTATTTTTTAATGAATAACTTATGCCCGTTTTGTATGCTAATAAAGCATTGAAAATTTAATTAATTAATTAAATAATTTAATTAAAATTTAATTCTATCCCCCAGTCTACGAAATCAACGAATCACGTTTTGCGTAACGATCGAATTTCGTAGAGTAGGGGGTTAGAATAGCGAATACTCGTTTGGCCTGAAGGCACCTTAATTCAAACAACACATGCACAATAAATAATAATAATAATAAAAACAATACTTCCTTAAAACTAACTAAAACTAATATAATACTAACTAAACTAACACATCCCCTACTGTATGGGCCCTACATATTATATTATCTGTATTTATATTAATTAGTGCATCTTTATTTACCATGAAAATATTATGAACCCGTATGTAATATGTCTTGCTGAGTAAATCTACCAGACTATAACGTCATAATATATAACGCTTAAAATGTACTTAATTTATATAAGAACACCCAAAGAATTGGTGACCGATGTTAAAGTCTTGTGGATTTACCCTGCTTGCTTTAAACGAGGGCGACTTGATCTATTTCAGCCAAGGAAATAATAATCAGAAAGCAATAGTCACAGTTTAATTACTTAAGTATTTTTAGTGTGCTTGAGTCTAGACGTCTAGGCCACTCGACCGCTGTTTGAAGTTATAAACTGTCTCGTTTCTATTTTGAGAAGAGAGATTGGTAGGATTAGGACAGTAGGTATCGATTGAGCGGCTTACATTTAAGATCATGATCATAAATTCAGAATCAAATGGCGTAGGTAATAAAGAATTAACATGTATTTTCGAGCAATATTTAAAATTGGGTGTAGATCACAGAACTAAGATGACAAAGAATGATCGACAACGATTAAAAGCGTAACCAAAAACGAAACGCAAGTGTGTGCGTAAATTTGTCTATGTGTGGTCAGGAATAGGGTTGCCTATTACAACAGAGCAATTATCTATCGATGTTTGACTGTTTTATCGACAACATGGTATTTTAATTCTTCGTTTTTTTGCTATAAGTTTTATACTATAATGTGAATTGAGGGTGTCAAATTACAAATTGCAAACGTGTGTGAACTTATTATCTGGCGTATCCCTTAAATTTAACAGAAATAATAAAAATCGCATTTTATCGAAAAAATCCCACAAAACATGGTAAGGTCCTTCAAGTTTCTTAAATACACATTCGTATTTAAAATCTGTGACTATGACGGCATCGCAATGTAATAGACTGATTAGGTATGTTTATCGAACGAATATCGATATTGATAGTTCAACATTTAGTCAAGCTCTAGCGTAGCGTGACCATTTATATTTTTACACAAAATATCCTTTAATATTAAATATTGTGATAAATTATTAGCGCACAGTGATAGGATAACTAACAATTAATGCTAGAAAGCGATAACTTACACAATTTATGCTACTAAATCGACAAAATATCGCTTGAAAACAATCAACCGGCAAATCATATTTGCCTGTGAAACGAGTGTTTGCCGTGATTTCTTCGGTTGGTAACAGGGCAATCCTTTACACTACACGATACCATATCGCTTTAATTATTTGTGTAAATTTACTTCTTACTAGAATTAAATATAAAATCACTTTTAAATAACAGTCTCCGTCGAGAAGGCTGATACGGCTGATATGTCACTTCGAAAGAGGGCACGCTTTTGGGATTGTTTTCTATCTCTTTTGCACTCGTGTAATAGTCATATGACTGGTGGCTTCCCTTTCACACGCTTCCTTTCTCTATTAAGCGCTAGGCGCGGATTCTAACTTTATGGTGTAGATGTATCAAGTTTTTTTTGTCCCCCGTTGTCATTATGTTATACGTATCCAATTATCCATCTATATATCGCGGTTAAATTTCACTACAATACAGCAAACGTATTTTTTGAAGATAGGTATAGATACGTATAAGTTTTTTTCGTAATCTTTTCTTACTCATTTTTTTAAATAATTAAAAATTTATTCAGTACCTAGGTAACTATACAAAAAAAACATAGATTTTTTTTACATATAAATATTTGGCAGCATTAGCATTAGCATTGGGACCCCTCGGTCTCAATCCCGAATGGCATGAAATGGTATTCGGGATCGAGAAGAACAGGGGTACTTCCGCTTTTTTAACTTTTCAGCCGCTTCAGCCGCCGACCTGCCGGAATACTGGGTCCGGAGAGGTGGCAATGGGCTAGCATATCTACGCAGGTAGCATTCCACACTAAGATCCTCCCTAACCTCTACGGAATCAGTGATATCCCGTCCGGTCTTTTGCCGTCGTCTCTGGCTGGCTTTAATAAAGCGAGACAAGAGACGCGCGAATGACATACGAGTATGTATGTAGACGACCATACTATCTTTATCAGCAATGAATATCAACTGGCTAGCAAACACAATGCAAGAGTGACGTAGATGGCATTATGACCTCTCCCTCTTTCTTGATATTGCGGACAGTTCTACACACATACTATGTAGTGTGGCCGTGGCCCCAGTTTCCCGCTTGCTCTAATTCTGACGCTCGTTTGCTCTCTGACCCTCAACTCTACACTTATGAGTCTCGAGTAATGAGAAAACGGCATGTTTATCTTTCAATGTAAATATTGTTACTTACTATTTCATGGATATATTTTTGTTACCTACCTTAACTTAACCCATTCAGTTATATATAATTAGGTACTACTTAATACTCGTTATACAAAGCGGAACTCATGTTATCGCCTACGACGGTGTGCTACGAGTGTAGCTTTGCGGTAAACGTATTAATTTATAAATTTGTATATGTAGGTATAGGTATTATGTATCTTGGGACATCTTACACAAATCAACGTAGTCCCACGGTAAGCTCAATTAAGACTTGAAAACTTCAATTCAACTATGAAAACGTTTTAGTTAATATATAGTTTTCATAGTGGAATTGAAGTTATTTTCTTGAATTTTCACGGAGGACGAATGACTTTTTTATAGAATATGTTAACTTTATCTAAAGACAACATATAACTTGCTCCTGTCCTGTATTGCTCGTAAATGAACCTAGTCTTATTTTCCACGTTTTACACACAAGTTACGAATATAATTAAAACCTCTTAATGAGTATTTTCACTTAATCCAACTTCTCGTGCGCCAACGTGAACCTACCCAAAAATGCTTTAAAAACTTCACAAATCACACCGCAACTTTCCTAAATTTTGTATTTTTTCCCCAAAGAGCAAAGCTGATTTTAGCTTGCACTTTTGAAGGTATATAAGAGGGTTGGATGTGAGTTGTGGGTAGAAGTTGATACAACTTTAATCGTCGCTCACGTGTTTGGTTTTGTACCCTCCCCCTCGTCAGGTGGATGCGTGAACCCTTGCTAACGTGTATTCAGTCATTTATTCAGAAGGGGCTGATGCTCTTTTGTTTTTTACTATTTTTAGACCCCCTTTGATCCTGTACTGTAAACTGTTTATTGTGTTTCATAAATCGATATTTGTCGATATGTATGATGATGCTCTAAAGCGAATCACTATCGTATAATGGCATCATACAAAACCATTTACTTGCTACCTGTTACTAAAACGAAATTTGGTCATTAAACTTTTGGACAAGTCGTCCCTCTGAAGTCTAAAGTTCCTCTTGGTTGGGATGTTCAATTCAATTCAATTCAATTCAATTTATTCGTTGTAAAGTCATGTACATTTCTTAAGATGTTATACATATAAAAGTAAGTCAGACCATGACACCCTGTAAGGGTATACAATATTTCTTAAAGCTAAGTATCACAAAAAATACAATTATTATTAATTTACGGTATATATAATTAATTTATTATGTCATTTGAAAAATACTGAATAATAATAATAATAGGCTATACATTACTGTCATTTAAAAAATCATTCACAGAGTAATAACATTTATCAAGAAGGAATTTAATTAATTTATTTTTAAATGATATAAATTTGGGTTCTAACTTTATATAATCGGGAATTTTATTCATGATGATTATACATTTATAATGAGGACTATTCCTGTACATTTCCATGTTCGTTTTTGGCAATAATAATTTATTTCTATACTTCGATCTAGTATTGTCCTTATCTTGCCTTAGTTCGAATAAGTCGGGATTTTCACGAACAAAGAGAGCGGCTTGTAAGATATAAATGCAAGGCAATGTCAATAATTTAAATTCAATAAAGTAGGGGCGACAACTTTCGGGGATATGCACATTTGCTTGAACACGAATACATTTTTTTTGCATTACGAACAGTTTTTTGAAATCTGTGCTGTCTCCCCACAAAACCACGGCGTAACGGAGCCATGCATAAGCATATGCGTGATATGCTGATAATGCACATTTAAAATCTGTATTCGATTTTAGTATATTATGCCCATATAGAAATTTTGATATTTTTGTTTTAATACGTTGAATGTGTTCTTTCCAATTTAAGGCCGAATCTATTGTTACACCGAGTAAGTTAAAATGTGTCACTTCTTCTATTTTACGTGAGTCGATATCTAAATTTATTTCCAAAGGTTTTTTTTTGTATAGGCTTGAATTGTATGATTTTAGTTTTCATCAAATTTATTTCTAAATTATGATCACTTAACCATTCTTTTACGGAAGTAAAATTATCGTTAAGTCGTTTATTACATTCCGAACTATTCTTGCAACTAAACAATAGCGAGATATCGTCGGCAAACATTACGCAGTTGGTGTTTGTATCTAGGCTTTTAGGCAAGTCGTTAATATAGGCCAAGAATAGGAGACATCCACATACGCTGCCCTGGGGGATAGAACAAGTAGTAGGGCGCATTTTAGAGGTCACAGTCTTTATCTCCCCGGACTCCTTATCTAAACAGTCTAGCTGTACGCACTGTTTTCGATTTTCGAGATAATATTTAAACCAGTTGTGAGCTAAACCACGTATTCCCATGCCGTAAAGTTTACCGAGCAATATTTCGTGCGAAACTTTTTCATACGCTTTCGTCATATCTAATAAAAGACCTACACTATATAATCTTTGGTTTATATGACTATAGATATTCAGCATATATTGGTAGACTGCTAATGCCGTTGAGCGGTTTTTCCTAAAGCCGTATTGATTGGTGTCAAAAATTTTGAATTTTTCGAAAAATTTGTAAACCCTATTAGACATGCATTTTTCGAAAATTTTTGACACTGTTGGTAGTAAAGCTATAGGTCGGTATTGACTTGGGGAATTTTTATCACCGCCTGGTTTATAGATAGGTCTAATTTTTGCTATTTTTAGTAAGTCTGGGAATTTTCCTTCATTGAATGATTGATTAATTAATCTTGTAAGAGGCTGGGTTAACTCAGTTGAGCAGAGTTTTATGAGAACCGTTGGTATTTCGTCCATTCCGAAACTATATTTATTTTTAAGCTCTTTTATTGTTTTAATTATTGTTTTCTACTTAACTATTAGAAAAAAAAAAACAAAACAGTTTTTAAAGTGACCTTTTCCATTTACATTTTGCAAACAATAATATACGTCATCCAAGCTGGCCCCAATTTCACAACATTGACAAGTCCTACAATTGTAAATCTACGGTTTCTCCAATAGGGAGCGTCTATAGGCTACAGTTACCGCTTACCATCGGAAGGGCCGTGCGTTTGTTTGCCACCAGCATAAAAATTAGTGCAGGAACTTTAATAAATCAGCAGTAAATAGCTACTTTTATGCGAAGCTAAATTACAATTGTCACAAAGATCACGACAATTGTAGCGAAATTCCGACATAAGCAGAACCTCATGTCAAGAATTAATGAAAATTGTACTAAACCTTGCGAGAATTGTCACGGGTTTCGGAAAATAAAAAGTAGTTTATTAACGATATAATAACGTTATTAGTAATAATTTTATGCTGGTGGCAAACAAGCACATGGACAGTCCGACAGTAAGCGGTAGCCGTAGCCTACGGAGGCCTGTGACGTCAGTAACAGTGATATTTTACAATTGTCACAATTGTAATTATGGTGAAATAGGCCACGGTCGAGCATTACAATCTACTTGAAAATTTTCGATTAGTTTAAGCCACGAACATTTTTCATTGAACAGTTTTAACTTTGACAGCATAAAGCCTCATCAATTCCACGTGATTGGGCGACATATCGATCCATGACGCCTGTCTGCGCCCTTAAACTTTCACCTTCAGTCCTTTGTCAATACGAAAAATCTTTTGTACGGCTTTAGGATTATTTATAGCTTAGCAACAGCAACAAGTTGCTGCAGAGTGGGGCCCATTTTGGCTAAAAGAGATACCTTCGTGGATGCGGGCATAACATAAACTCTTTCTGTTTTTTCATGCCGGTGGAATTTATCTCAAAGCCAGCTCTACGGCATGTAAAATAGATAAGCATCATCATCATTATCATCACCATCAATCCTTAAGCGCCCACTGCAGAGCATAGTGCTGCAGAGTGGGCCATTTCTGGCTAAAAGAGGAGACCTTCGTGGATAAGGGCATAAAATACTCTTTCTGTTCATGCCTCTGGACTTTATCTTAAAGCTGGGCCTACGACATGTAATATAGTTATGCATGCTGAAGTATAATTTCGAGCGCATTTTATGTGAAATTGATTAGTTAAGTATTTCACCTTTTCTGCAGCATTTCCCCTTCCTTGAATCACGCTTTATTTAAAACGATAATATTCAGTTTCCCCTGGCTAAAACTGTTTCCCGTGTTACGTTGGTGGCAAACGTTTATTCTATTGGAAAAAAATACGAGTGTTGCGTGTTTTTTTAGTCATAACTATTTTTTACAAAGCGTATTGCTGAAAACTACTAGGTAGTGTACGAACTAGTTAGGTACTTACTCGTAAAGAATTATTTCGATCCGGAATTTTCCGAGAAAGAACTTGTTCTGAGGGCTTCCGCAGAAGTTGTACCTATAAATGTATAAACCTACGTAATTGGAAAAGTTTCTACGATTCATGAAGTCACTTTGACTAATCGCGCACTGAATGTTCTTTTACGAGAAAAGCTCTTTGCGATGAGAGGCTAAATATATTGCAATTAGCTAGGTGATTCCAAATTTATATAAATATTTTATTTTATGACGTTACCGCTAAACCGCAGATATATTAAAGTCTGCATAATTAATTACAGGCGAAAACGATCTTCAACTTCTTTTATGTCGCTATTGTCCACAATTTTTCCCAATACGTAGGAGGTGGGTCTCCCTCGAGATCCCTAACATCGTTTGTCCTAAAATCACTTGCCCGAACTGTTTTGCACTAATGGGCATTAGCCCTATCGATCAGTTGCAATAACACTCATTTTCCATAATGTAATGATTGTCCTAAAACTCACTTGCCCAAATAATTTTTTACCATAACTGTTAAAAACCCTAATGTTATTTTCCATATTCTTCGAAATCCCTAATAACGTTTCACCTCATGTCATTTAGCCTAAATGTTGTTGTCCTAAGAGACAGAAGCCCTAGCGATCAATAGCCATACCTAACGATATTTAATCATAATGTCGGTAATGGTTACACAATTTTTTTTTTAAATTTTAGAGAGATATTGGCTCCTAAATAAAATTTGGGGGTGCCTGTCGTGTCGCATAAAGTCGATTGTCCTAAAATTTTTTGGCCGAGAATGTATGGCATAATGTTACATGGCATACTACTTGTTTAGCCTACTTAATTTTGCGCATACTCGTTTAAAATACCTACACCATATTTATTCTAATATTGATTACTCGAATGTCGAATGACCTAAAGCATAATAATCCTAATGTTCATTGTAATAAATATTGTTTTCCCTACTACTCGAACTGTCAATTTTCACTGCGCCTACTTTTATCATGTCCGAAATTTCATTCAAAAAGGCATTTTAATAACAACATGCATAACATTTGAACAACAGGGTGAATGGTTAAAAAAAATTTTCAAGTAATAAACCAGGGTAAAACCGACGTGGATTGGTTAGGTTTCGAAACTAGGGCGGAGTGAATGGCGTAGTCTTTAAATACTTAAGTATTTTTAATCAATTGTTTACACATCCTCATACTTACAAAGCCAAAAAAAGGGGGGACGGGGGGGCAAAGCCCTCCGCCAGGGGGGCTCGGGGGGCGAAGCCCCCCGCATTAAAAAAGAAATAATCTGAACATCCCCTACCTTAACCTGGATAGGTTCGTTAGGTACCTTTTATCCCTTAGAGCGGAAATAGAAGCCCCGCGCAGCGGGGCTTCGTCGACCGGTTCCCAGGTCAAAATTGCTCACTTAAATTCTTTGGACAACAGGGCGAATTATTTAGTAATAGTTAAGTATAAGGAATAAAAAAAAAATTTAAAGCTAGTTAAAGGTAGGTAATCACTATTAGTACATTAAATAGTAGGAACATCACCATTATGCACAATAATTTTTCGATATATATACATTAGACACGAAAATCATTAGGACAAACAATATTTAGGAACAACCAAGTTAGGATTAACAATTTCGGCATAGCAAAAATATGTGCAACAATGTTTATGCCATTCATATTTCGGCGTAAAGTTGTTATGCGACAAATTTTTCGAAATAAAAACATTATGCCACCCGATATAGACCCAAAATTTGGTTTTGGATATCTTGGTAATTACTTATAAAGTTAGACAAGTTGTCCATACAAAACATGCTTATTTTAGCGTCCTCTATACGATAGCATAAAAAAATACGTGTTATAATGACACCACCCCCATCAAAAAATTTCCCGCGCCCCCTTTGCTATACTCTGACCCGTCAGGTCAGCAGCTTACAGATATAGGATAAACTGCAATAGGCCATACAGAGTTAGGAAATACGATTATTAGGATTATCGATCAGTAGGCTTACTGACAATTATGATACATGACTATTATTGCATATAACGTTAGGATGAATAATTGATATGGAAAATGATAATTAGGATATAACGCATTAGGGAAAACAAAAATCATCCATACGATATTAGGAAAATTAAAAATATGGCATATGAGCGTTAGGACAAATGATCATTCGGACATAAAACGTTAGTGAATGTAAAAATAGGTCAAAAAACGTTAGGGATCCAGATATAGATCCGTAGGAGGTACCTATCTACTTAATACAAAGCCTACGTTATGCTTATTTGAGCAGACAATACGTACATAAATATTCTTATAATCCCAGCAAATAATGTGTTCTGACCTTCTTGACCTAGTACCCCCAATTCGTGATCATAATCGCTTCAGTGTGACACTTCAAGCACGCCCCCCCCCCCCCCTTAAATTTTATTAAGATTTTAGTTTGAAAATCTCGCAGTGCTTTGTAAACAATGACTATGATTGACTATTTTCTAGCCGCTCAGTAACAATTAGTTATTTTTTATATAATGGTGCGAAGTTGTAATTTAACCGCGTATAAAAGTGAAACACCAGTACTTAACCGAAAGAATTAACTTGCTAACTGTTTTAACTTGCGAGAAGAAAGTAATAAATGTACTTATACCTTTGCATCCGTGTGTTTGACAAAAACTTCTCTCCTCACTAGGAAATTGCAACATTGCACACAAAAAAGGTAATTATTTTTTCGCATTACAATCATCATCAGGTTTTCATATGCACTTCCTGTAGTTGCTTGCACCCATAGACATGAAATTTTTCTCATATTAACTGGATTCACTGTTTTATTACAAAATTATAACAGAAAACTCTGTAATTGTCAATTGTACAATTTTTACGAGTGTTGGAGTCGGTGAATAAAGATAAAATTAAAGTATTTATTGACAATATTGACATTTTTGTGTTTTGTAATTGCGTCGACACAACTCTCACAATATTATCATCAATGTTAATAATAAAATAAACTTTAGTATTTTTCACAATAATCTGACTACGTAGGAAACATATGCCCTAGCCCTTGACGGCCCCCGACCCCGCGGCAGACCAAAGAAGCGATGGCTAGATGTCGTGAAGGCTGACATGAGTGTACATGGGCTTGCAGTAGAAGATGCCCAGGATCGCGCAAAGTGAAGGAAATATAGCAGGAAAGCGGACCCTGGCAACGGCCGGGATAACGCTAGGTAGAAGAAGAAGATTTTTCACAATAATCTGCAACAATTTATTTACTTAATGATAATTCATCAGCATTTTATTATTTGTAAAAGTAGCTCAATTTAAATTAAACACGCTCCAAGGTCATTATGAAAGAGAAAAATAATACCTAGCCGCTTACTAGAAGACGTTTATGCATAAGAGGGTATGGCTCCAAGACTAGCTGATGTGATGTCTTCTTAATACTCTTTAAAACCACTGCAAACAATAAAGATTCGTTAAATATTTCTATAAATGGGGACAAAATTGGGGTACTGGATTCTGTGAAGTTTCTTGGTGTACATATAGACTCAAGTTTAAACTGGAAGAATGAACTAATGGCACTAGTAAAATCAATTAGTTCTGCCTGTTACGCCCTCCGAAGTCTCAGAGAGATGGCAACACTAAGTACAACTCAAGATGGTCTATTACGCTCTGGTAGAATCAAAAATTCGTTACAGTGTTAAATTCTGGGGAAATGGTTATAAATATAACATGCATTCGGCCTTTGTCGCGCAAAAAACGCAATTAGGATTATAGCGAGAATACCACAGGGGGCATCTTGTAGGAACTATTTCCTAGATTTCGGGATTCTTACCGTTCCTTCTCTTTATATTCTGGTAGTCCTTACTGACCTGATTAAGTATCTGCCTAACATAGAATCACCTGAAGTTAGAAAAAAGCGCTTGGCAACTAGAAGGATGGACCTACCTATGTGTACCCTGGCTAAGCTCAATGTAGTTCGGCATGTGGCAGGATACCAAGCAATTACCCTTTTTAATAATCTGCCAGTAGAATTGAAATCACTGTCATCCACAAATCAATTTCGAAATAGGCTAAAAGCATTCCTGCCGAAGAAGTGTTTTTACACGGTCGATCAGTTTATGACAAATGAACAGAGGTAATATTAAGGTCGCACAACTTGACATACCTACATAAATATAAGATCCATTGCTGACATTATATAAATGATTATTTTGACATTAGTTTTATAATATTTATTTGGATTACTAAATTAATTGATTATTTTATGTTGTATTAATGAATATATGGTGCCTGTTTGTCTTTTGGTCTGTGTGTGATTGTGATTGTATGCTTTCATGTAAATGTATTCTAATGTATGTATAGGTAATTTTCAAACACAATGTACATTGTTAATGAAATAAATAAATGAAATTAAATGAAATGAAATAGCATATTAAACAAAATACAACGCAATTCCGTCGAAATTGTAACAATGCAGCATTAGCCGCTCCCAGAGACTCTACCGCGAACTACGAACGAAGTGTTGCCTCCCTGTCACACTTATTATACGCTTTCACGAGTGCAAGAGAGACGCAACCCTTCGTTCGTGATTCGCGGTAGGACCCCAGCTTTTATAGAGATAGTAAACATTGTATGGAGGTCGCTGGTGTCAGGGATATTCGAGTGACCCACTACAAACAAAGTCTGTTGATCTTCTAATTCTCACGTACAACATTATAATTGTTTCAGAAATCTACTGACCTTAATTATCCGAAACCAAGTGTAATAATTTAGATAGAAAATAAGTTTGTTATTACCGTTTAAGTGTGACACTTTGACATAAGGTATCGAGGTGATATAATACTAAATTCGTCGGCCACCTCAACTCCATATTACGTATTGTCATTCCATTTTCAAGTGTTCGATGTCACATGAACATGATTCTGTCTGACAGCTCAGATGGTGACCGTTGACTTAACTGGTGGGAACCAGTGCCTTATGTACAATAAAGATAATTTCAGATAGGTACATCACAAATCTATTCTTAGACATAATGGGTAGGACCTACCTAACCCTATAAATATGCCTGTCTTTCAGTTCATTTATGAAATTACAGTTTTTTTTTTATTTTTCAGAATACCTACTCTTCTATTATATAGGTACAGTCAAGGGCATTAATATATATACACTTTTCCATACTGATCCCTTACAAATGTGTCTATATATTAATGCACTCGACTGTACCTCGGATCAAAGAAAACTTGCATTCATAAATTATCCTACTTTATCTAGAACTTCTAAAATTTTTTTACCGTACCTACATAGAGGGAGAAACATCACTTTTATTTTTACAAATTACATTCGACAAATTATAAGTATTAAGTTATAAGTAAGGCATTTTATAAGAAGTAAAATCACAAGTAAAATGCTTGTTATCGTCTCGTACCTGATAGTTCGTTTCTTGGAGACCTGAATGATTCCAATTGTTTACCGAGGCCCGGCGAATACCAAATCTATTGAGCTAAATTGCAATAAATGTCAACAATTATTTTAAGAAATTGCTTCACATTACAGATGTCATGTATAATAATTTCTCTCCGTTTATTCATCAATATTCGAATTCATAATACTCTCACTATGTATTTAATTACTTATAAAGTTGGACATTTCCGTAAAAATACGATGGGCAAAGATCGTTCAGTAGATCAGTAGCCGTACCATTACTTTGCAAGTATCGCTAACATTGGGTTTTTCTCGATACGTAAAGTGCGACAAAGACAGTTAAGGTGTATTCAAAACAAACGAGCATTCGCTATTCTATCCCCCACTCTACGAAATTCATTCGTTAAACAAAACGTGATTCGTCGAAATTCGTTGATTTCGTAAAGTGGGGGATAGAATAGCAAATGCTCGTTTGGTCTGAATGCACCTTTAGCTGCCTTTCGTTTACGATTGACGATTAAGCGTTAGCGATTGCCAACTTGTCTAAGCGCCCAGGTCCTATAATCTATTCGCCCGAGCTCGCTAATCAAGTGTAACATGAACGGCTTTTCCTCTTAACGGTCTCTTACAGGTTTATAGCAACCAAGACGTGACCTATTTGCGTGCGAATTAAGCACAGGGAACCAGGTTACCGAGAAACGACCTCGGTAATGGCTCGTCGGCTTTCAGGACACGGAGACCTAGAAAAGTGTGCTTAAGTTACGTTTATAAACAAGTAATACTCGTACCTAACATAGGTCCTAAAAGCCTACTTTCATGGAAATACGTATATTTTGAGCGTGCATCTGTGTCTGTCACTGCAACGAAAACGTCATCGAGATTTAAGATTTTTTTCATCACACCTGTTCGGTAAGTGCGCCAATGTGCTGCGCCGATGCGCGCCGTAGATGCGTCATTACGCCCTAGGGCAATCAAGGATTTTCATACAACATACGCAGGAGGGCGGCGGCGGGCGCCGCGCCGATTTCTGTTATAAAAATGATAAATTTAAGTCATCCCTTATTTTGAGAAATTATTTAGACTATTTTAGAGTAGTTTTGTGAAAATATATTGTTTTATTTACTTTTTTGCCTCACAAGTGTGATGAAAAATATTCTGTGTGCCACGGGCGGTACAAGAATTATTAACTCGTGTAAAGTAAAGCCCAAGCCGAAGGCACGTTTAGAGGCGAGGTCACACTCGTTCACAATTTCTTATTTAGGTATCGTCCTTAATACACAATGTACTATGAAGTATGCGGTAGGTAAACATCTTTACTGCACCGGCAACACACAGAGGTACCTAATTAGTAACATTATAATAATATGTATCAAATGTATCGAAGCGGCCACGGCGCTCAAAAATATCTGAACATGCACTCTAACGCCCGCCATGACAATAGATCCTCAGTTATTTGTGAGCACCGTGGCCGTTATGATGCACCTGATGGCGACTGTACTTTATTTTTTTGAGATCGTAATTTAAAATTTTATTTACGCCCTAGCCGAAAACATGTAAAGGCATATGCGGCAGATAGTGTTGTTACTGTTTATTTAATAATTATTTGATTCGTCATTATACAATAGTACATTCCAAGTGTCATACATATTGCGTAGAACAGGGTGTTTTAGCTTAGCAAGACGTAGTTATCTACCTAATTCGGGAGTTCGTGGCACCAGCCTCGACTGGTTCACTAGCTACCTCACCAATAGACAACAAGTGGTAAAAATTGGCGAGCTCATAAGCAGTAAGTTACCAATTTACTTTGGTGTTCCACAGGGTAGTATTCTCGGTCCCACCCTCTTTACTGCTTACATAAACGATCTCCTACAACTGTCGATTCCAAACGCGGAAGTCATTTGTTATGCGGATGATACCGTAGTCTTGTTTAATGGCAACACTTGGGAGGAAACATATATGTCAGCCGAGATAGGTCTTTCAAGAGTGACTAGCTGGCTGGATAGCAACCTCCTCACTCTGAATGTAGACAAGAGCCACTATTTACCGTTCTCAAAAACAGTAGTCTCCAGCCCTTTCCCTCGTGATATTAAAATTCACTACTGTGGAGCTAATACAGCTAGCTGCACCTGTGGAACCATAAGTAAACACAGCACTGTGAAATACCTTGGCCTTATTCTGGACGATCATCTCTCCTGGAAACCTCATATAACTGCACTCTCAAAGAAAGTCAGGAAATTAATCTACCTGGTCAAAAGACTAAGGGACTGTGCTCTCCCGGAAGTCCTACGTGTTGTCTACCATGCCCTATGCCAATCAATAATACAATACTGCATTGCGGTCTGGGGCAGCGCTTGTAAGACTGTACTGCTTGAGCTCGAGCGGGCACAACGTGCAGTCATCAAGGTCATGTTGAAAAAGCCTTTTCGCTTCCCAACTGACACTCTGTATAGGGATACCGGCTACCTCAGAGTGAGGCAGCTTTTTATTCTCAAGGCCGTTCTTAGAGTCCACAGTAGTATCGCAGGGTTGCCTCAAAGGGACACCATCATGGGACGACGTGTCTACAGAGTGCCAATTCCTAGAGTTGGGTCTGCGCACGCCAGACGTTCCGCATTCTACCTACATCCGTTTGTGTACAATGCAGTCTGTAAATTCTGTGAATTAAAATCATGCACCACTTACAGACTTAAATCCACTCTTAAAAAATGGTTTGCTACTCTTTCCTACAATGAAACCGAGAATATTATTTGCCCATGTAGTTAGCAGTTCTTGTAACCAAACGTAGCACTTACATACGAGCACATACACACACACACTCACACACACACACACACACGCACAAACACACACACACATACAATAGTTTATAATGTAGCATCTAAGCATGTTTGTTCCTGTGTACTGCCTTCTTTTAATTTTTATTTTTTTTTCATTATATTTTTAAACAAGTTCCTTTGGCATGCTAAGCACAGACTTTCTTTGTAACAGTCACTAATTATAGATTTCTGTAAACCGACTCAATGAGTGCCAAGATACAGGCTCAGCCTAGTTTGGCATTCACCGGATAATTCATGTGTACCTAACATGTATCTTTTGTGTAAAATAAACATTATTATTATTATTATTATGTATATACTTTTTATATTTTCTCTCCGCCAGGAGGTAATTTTTTTTTTCATATCCGCGAGCTTTTGGCCAAACGAATATAAAAATAATAATGACAGAAAAGTATTCTAGGCTTTACTGGTCTAAAGCTAGAAATTTGCGAACGATTCTGCACGTGTTCATGATGGTAGCTTTTTGTAGGAGAATATATGTGAGTGGGTGAATATTGAGGGTTTTGAGACTGGAATGCAAGGTACGGCGGATGACACCTGTGGACGAAACTACAATCGGAATAGTCTTTACAATGTTAACGCGCCATTGATTTTTAATCTCTATGGACAAGTCCGTGTATTTACTGATCTTTTCAGTCTTAGTTGACGTGAGGTTGTGGGTGTTGGGTATGGCTATGTCGATCAGATAAACAGTTTTTGCAGTCTTGTCGAGAAGTGTGATGTCAGGTCTATTGAAGTGCACGGTCTTGTCTGTAATGATAGTTCTGTCCCAGTAGAGTTTGTAATCGGTCGATTCCAGTACTGTCTGCGGAGTGTATTTGTAATAAGGAGTCATACTGTTGATGAGATGATGTTTCGAGGCAAGGTATTGGTGTATGATGGCTGCGACTTGGTCGTGGCGGTGCTTGTAGTCAGTCTGGGCTATGGATCGACATGCTCCTGTAATATGTTGTATCGTCTCCGAGGCAGCATGACAGCGTCGGCAGAGGTCTGTGGTTAAATTGCGATCACGGATGATATGTTTCCTGTAGTTTCTAGTGTCTATTATTTGGTCTTGGATGGCCATCATAAATCCTTCGGTTTCCGGGAATAGCTCGCCTCTCTTAAGCCACATATTGGACGCCAGCTTGTCGACGCTAGGGTTGATCAAGTCAAGACGGTGCCGGCCGTGAAGAGCCTTTTGGATCCATGCCTGTTGTTTTTGTTGTGGCTCTATAATTATTTGACTTTTTTGTTTAGTTTGGTCTTTAAGGTTTAGCGGTGTGAATTTGTTATCTGTCTTAACAACAATGTGGCACATTTGTGAATGGGAAGACTGATCGTGGAAGAACTTTCGGAGTGACCCTATTTGTTTATTGTGAAGGTTTTTGATATCGATTAAGCCCCTTCCACCATCCGCTCTCGGCAAAGTCAGCCTCTGAGTGCAGCTTCTTGGATGGTGTTTACGGTACTTGGTCATCAATGTATTAATTGATCGTTGGAGATTGCAGAGATCTGTTTGGGACCATTGGATAATACCAAAAGAATAAGTAAGGATAGGGACGGCATATGTATTAATTGCTTTAATTGTGTTCCGGGCGTTAAGGTGGGTATTTAGAATTTTATGGAGCCTTGCTGTGAATTTATGTCTAAGTGTTGTTTTTGTTATTTTATGGTGAATTTGTCGTGATTGTTGGTAACCTAAGTACTTATATCCATCTTCATCATCAACATGGTCAAAGCGATCTCCGTTATTTAGTGTGTAACTATTGTGCTCTACTTTGCCATTTCGAATCGAGTAAATTTTGCACTTGTCGATGCCAAATTCCATGCAAATATCGGCTGAAAATGATTGTGTCATATCTGCAAGTTCTTGAATGCCAGTTAGACTACTACTATAGAGCTTAATATCGTCCATGTACATTAAGTGAGAGACTGTGTGGGAGGTATTGCCGTATTTAAGTTTGAATCCAGATTTGCTACTGTTTAGTAAATTTGACAGGGGGTTAAGTGCCAGGCAAAACCAAAGCGGGCTTAGGGCGTCCCCTTGGAAAATGCCTCTTCGGATAGTGATAGGTTCCGTTTCAGTGTGTATGTTGTTGTTGATAATTTTTATAACAGTTGACCAGTGTACCATCGTTGTTTTTAAGAATTTGATTATGGAGTCATGAACTTTATATATTTGAAGGATATGGATAAGCCAAGTGTGCGGAACTGAGTCGAATGCTTTTTTATAGTCTATGTACATTGTGTAAATACTTCTTTTATTATGGATTGCATGTTTGGAAATAACGGCGTCTATTGTAAGTTGTTCTTTGCAACCTTGGCTATTTTGACGGCATCCTTTTTGCTGCTCGGCTAAGATATTATGTGCGTCGATATGTCGGTATATAAGTCTGCTAATACATGATGTAATGATTTTGTATATTATTATTATTATTAATTGTCGTTATCGCTCTCACTGACGAATAAAATTGTCATTAAATAATATTCTTCAATAACAAAATTTACTTAACATAATACACGATGATTCTTAATCCGTGATCAGGAGTAGAAAAATGTTAAAATTTAGCCAATATTAAACTTATTCGGCGAGGTCTCACGTTATTTCTTCACTGTTTAATTAATTAAAAGTGAAAACCTAATCAAAACAAATTACCACTTAATACATGGTCATCCTACAGTATAAAGTTTAACTACGATACGTCAAGTGCCATCAGTATGGCGGGAAATGGGAATTTGACGGATCTTATGTCAATAAAGACTTTCTATCTACTCACTTATCACCTTATCAGTGCAACACTGATAACGACGAACGTAATTGATAGGAGATTATTTTAAAGTGCATTAACTAAACGTGGCAAAATCTTGAGCAAGTAAAGCGAATTGTTTTTATACAGTACAATTTAATAATTAAGTAAAAACAATAAAACTGCATACCCGACCAACTAAAACAAAAAACATTATTTTAAACATAATTTAACAAGTGTTCAAAATGTCCACCGTGTTGTTCTTGACACAGATCCGCTCGACTCCTGGATTGATTCACTCGAAACTTTCTTTAGCAAAGAATCTTAAAATTTGTCGATCCAGATCGTCAGGATGATGACGAGGTCGTCCGGGTGCTCGAGCATGTTGTGGCACTGTAAACTGTCCGAAGTCGGGAAGATTTTTGGTGCATGCGATTTATTAGATTGTGTTTGGGGATCGGAATGTTTGGATGAAGTTCGTGAAATAACTGTTGGGTTCGCCTTGTGCTATTCGTTTGTATTGACAAACGTACAGTATCGTAACGCTCTATGTTTGAGTACGGATGTGGTGGAGGCATGATTTTTGATGAATAAGTATAATTTTCTCATTCAATATCCGCGACTGTGACTTTGTTTATTACACGTATGACAAAAGTGATTGACAATGTCATGGCCAAGGTTTACTCATAAATTAACAGTTGCTAATAAGTTTGTAAAGAGATTACAATACAAAGACATTAAAACCGTACAGTGACAAGGATTTTAGGATAAATTTTAATTCAAAATTAAAACATGATTAAAAAATTAATAAATTTGTTTTCACGTAATTACTACTTTAACGTAATCCCCATCAATTACTGAGTTAGAAAAAATGATTCCTGATCACGGATTAAGAATCATCGTGTATAATAGTGAAAAACATAATATAAGATAAAATACACAAAGACGCGGTTTTGATCAAAAATCATACATTCGTGAAGCTTAATTTTCTTGTCAACTATAGATTTCTTGGTTCCGTGGCCATTAAATAAAAGAAGTACAATAATATACTATACTTAATACTAAAATAAAACCAACTGAATATTAGGCCATTAGAACATTAGACGTTGGTTCACATGGGACCACCCACATAGTACGTAACTGGTGTGACCATACATTTAAATTGCATCTGTAGAATTCTCATTTGCGCATTTCCTTTATCTAATATTGTCATGTGTTTCGATCGGACATGAGTAGGTATTGATACTTACAAAACAGCCATAGAAAGTACAATAGTTTCGTTGTTCATAAATTGCGTTGTCATGTTACATAAATCGTGCTTGGTAGCAGTAAAACCATTTACATGGAATGTTTTCAGTAATACAATTCGCCTATAAGGAAATTGCAGCAACCATAGAATTTTTATTTTAGTATACAATGACATGCACAGGAACTTAAGTAAATTATACCGGTCTGGTTACTTGCTGCGTAGATTTTCAATTAATATACCTAATTATAACTATATAGCTGTCTTCCTCCTGCTAACTTTCTAATCACTTTAAATATTGCACATATTGCGCACTAAGGATTTATTTAGATTTAGGCGGTAACCCAAAAATAAACATGAGATGTATCTTGGTGAATCAACTTTTTTTTGTCTATTACTGCCTTGGTTACGGTCTCCTGTTGTATGACTTAAGTAGCATAATTTTACATAAAACCAGCCGTAACCATGACAATAAAGAAAAAAGTTAATTCACCCATCTGCAAAAAAGTCGGCCACTCACTTTAAGTATAAGAACCAGGTACAGAATTATGTTTGTGCAAACAGTAGTAAACGGTATACCTTACAAAATGTATATCTACCTACCTTTTACACAACGAGTGTGCTCTGGCCCCGGAACACATTCATCTCCGTTATAAAAATTCCTGGTCACCCTACATGAAATTTTGATTCAGAATCAAAATTGATTACACTGTGCACGCGACGGTACAGGATGCACTTTGGACAGTCATCACTGTCATCATGGATTCAATCAAACAATGCACGAAAATACCACCCACTCTAAGGCCTGTAACGGTACTTTACATTCTAATACCTATTCTTCATAATTATAAAGAGTAGTGATATTTTGAAGTCAAACCGCGAATTACGATAGACTAAGGAACGTATTTTACGAAAAATGAGTAGCCTAATAAGAAGATTCGAATAAGTAGGTAAGTAAAATTCACCACTGTAGAAGCATGATCTAAAACTGGCCTACTACCGCGAATCCGAAATTCGCAAATTTTCGAGCTTTTGTATCACTCACTCCAACGAAAGCGACAGTAGAGTGACAGAGAAAAATCTACGAAATTTGCGGATTTCGGAGTTCGGTGTAGGACCGCAGCAGCACCCTAATCAATATACATATAGATATACAGGGTGCAAATTTAATACGGGCGAAGCTCTTAACGGGGCGGGGGTTAGTTTAGGACGTAATAAGTACATTTAGGTAACTTTTACTTACAATTAGAGCAACAAAATTATCCGTACAAAATAATTCGACGCGCAATGTAGAGCAACACACTCAAGTTAAACGCTCGTTGACAGCTAATTTCAAAAGCAGATGACATGATTGCCATATCAATATTAAATTAACAAATGTTCGTACCTACCTACATTGCTACTCCGTAAATCTTTAAAAAATGCTGTGGGGTCATAATTAAGTTTAACTTTATAAAAAAACTCGTAATCCATGACTACACCAATGAATCCCATGTCATCCCATTTAATTTATCGCCCGTATTAGATTTACACACGGATGCTCTTTTATACATTGCCAGTCACATGTTTAAATATGTAGGTAGGTAGTTAGTTACTTGATAAAATGTTGATTTCGCGCACACTATTTCGTCTATTTGTCAACCGACCCTTTGTGGATCCTTCCCCCAAACCGATTCCCTAAGGATTCAGTTAACCTAAGGATATATTATGGTTTTCGATAATCTAATATTTTTTTATAATATCATAAATTATATCCAGCGCTTCTTTTTTCAGAATGTAGCCAGGAAAATACGGATGGCCCCCTCAATGTCTCCTGATTGCTGCGAAATTTTCTCCTGTAAAGTTGATTTAAGAGAAATCTGACTTTTAGGTATTTATGCCTGGCTGTGAAAGTGGATGGCAGCTAATAAATAGTTAGTACTCAGTAGTCTCAGTACTCACGTACAATTTTAAACCGGTACCTATGATTATAATAACACAAAAAACATCGTCTGATAGGTTCGTCCCGCTCTCGTATTAAGTAATTTGAAGCGGACCCCTAAAAACAGGTATGTATGAGGAATTCAATGTCTTCAGTTATTACATAAATTGTACAGATTTGTAAATAAAGGTTTATGGTTCTAAATATGCTTACTAAAATACTAAAAGCTATTTTCTGCATTAACCCTGAGAACTAGAACTTTCGAACTGGGGCGGAAATGTTAAATTATTTACACCGCACAGTGTTAGAACTACATTCAAAAAGAATTGGTTTTGAGTGTTGCCATGGTAACTTAGTCGTCAACAAAGGGTCTGTGAAAGATGGTAGCATGTAAGCAGCTATATAAATGGCTGTAATGGGTAATTTATACCTCAACCCATTGCAGTCTCGGGTATTTCGTACTGGTATGTTATTCCTATAGTATTTTAAATTTATGATAATTTAAAAACCATTTCGTGAAGTAGGCGTGCTACGAAGTTCTCGGATGTTAGATTTTATTACAAATATTATTATGCGTTTTGAAAGCGAAGGTACCAAACTCTGTAATTTTATGTAGGTACCTATAAGGTAAAGGTAAAAGGTATGGTATTACATATAATAACCAACTTACAAATACAGTTTGTATATCCACTTGTGTCTGAAATTATAATAATTTGTTAAGGATAAAACTACCTACACAATAAGTTTAGTCAACCCTAGTTAGTAGGTATTAGGTAATTACAAACACTTTTAAATATGTAGGTAAAATTGCTTCTCACTGTGTTTATTCCCGGTAAAAAGCAACTGCCACGGGGCAATTACTGATTGAAACCGGAAGCAAAATATCGACTGACAAGTCCCCTATTTGGTTTGCGTAGGGAACTATGGGGTAGATACTAATGTACTTAGTTCCGCTATGGGTAGTAGAGTAGGTACTAATCAAACTTTCTCGAATCGCTTAGTTAGTGTTGTCATGCTGTCTGTAGTTTTTACGGCCTCAGACTCTGGGTTTGGTGTTTTTCATTGGAACATGTAAAAAAATAGTGGTCATGGTGGGCAAAAAAAAAATGTTTTCACACCACATAATCGAAAACGGGTCATTTCTTCCTTGCTAGGAGGGATTTCTATTGTGTAATCATCGTTTCATTCGGACTTCAACGAACGCCCTCGCTGAAAATATATTATTTTGATCCCTTGTGACATAATCTACTATTTACCTATAGTATGGACAAATATACCACCTCCATACACATTGTTTTTTTTTCTCCTACTTACTCTTTTCCAATTCGAATACGATAATTAAAGGACCATCGATTGGATGACCAATATTTTTAAATTTCGTAGTACTTACCTCGAGCACGACTAACTACTTCACAACCATGCCACAATTAAAATATTTAACAGTATATTGATCTGTTCTACAAAACGAAATACAGTAGTCGCAACATAGTTACGAGATCAACTGTAGAAAAATATATGTAAAGGACTCTGAATATAAAATGAAGTTTTTTCATTGCGCTGGCATTGAATTGCAGAGAAGAGCGACGTAGCGCGGATTGCACTAGGTACCTACGTTTCTCATCAAAAAAAAGAAAAACGGTCGCTGTTACATTTTTATAGCCCCGTTTAAACTTGCCGTGGCTTCAATGAAAGGAATGGTTATATTATACCGCGGAATAAATTTTCCAACGTTATAATTCTGCGTTTAGTAAAGCACAAAGTAAATGTCACAAAAACAGTCCTTCGTAAGTTATACTTAATTTAGATTTATTTGAGGATCTAAGAGTCAGAGTAAGACTCTTTGGCTATATTCTAATGCAATCGTGTCGGATCCCAGTGAACCAGTATAAGAAGATACTCTTTATTCTTTATTATTATAATAATAATGAAATTTGACTCCACAGTCAAACTTATTCATATTTTTTTTGTTTCAAGTGCACTTTATACACGTATGTATAATAAATAAATAAAATTATTAGAAAAAAATTACAAATAAGTATATTTGTTACTTTCGCAGATGGCCTGAGCTTATAAAGGATGGATGTAGGTACTACGACAAAATTGAATCCTGACTCACAATAGGAGCTTGTCATAGTAACTTTGAAAATAAAATTGCTGCATCTGACGTACAATTTGACTTTCAATGTTACAATGACAAGCTCTTTTTGTGGGTCAGGATTCAATTTTGTCGATAGTACTTACACCACTCAAAGGCGCAATAATATTAGTTAAGTTCAATATAATAATCGACTAGGTATTAATACAACACCTAATTGTAGGTACTTTTTTTTAAGGGAAATGTACCTCAATATTTAAATATTGTATTTCCAAACAGGCACTGCAATGCAATGTCTATGTTGCACGGGATACCCGCAACCAATCGATTTTCATAAAATAAGATAAGATTGACCTTTTGGACGCAAATTACTAATATACGGGCGCAGTAAGTCCAACGCCAAATACCGATAAAATAATATATGTAAGTCATAGCCCACAGAACAAAATAAACCTACGCCGCTACACACATGCATGCGTAAAGTTCAAATTTAGTTTTCGTGACAGTTTTTTATTTGAAATGGCGACGAAATAATTAAACAACATCGACATATTCGACATTCAGATCTAGAGATCATAATATACTGGTTGGTTGGGGGCCCAAGTCCCAAGGACTCTCGTGAACGGGAATATCCACCCAGCCTGAACCCGGGTGCCTTAATTACTATGGTATTAGGGCTGGACCACCCAGGTGGACTCGATGCGGCCATTAGTCTGTCTAATGCCTAATAAAAGGTAGGTATGCCCATTACATTTAATGGGCCCGTCAAAGTAACATTTAGAATAGGTCACTGAGGGTAGGAATTAAGTGATTTTGGGTTGACGTACTAATACAACAGGAATTTTTATATTTTAATGAATGGCGGTAATAATTTGCCGTCATATTACATATACTTGAATTAAAACAAAGTTTAGACAGGCATATGTATCAAAGAGTGTACAAAGTTTACACGGGATAATTAATACGCGCGGTTTAGAATAAGTTGATTAACAGAAGGTTTAGCCTTACGCCTACATGTGTCCTACCCAAAGGACATAAGCATCAAATTTTTTATTAGATTAGACAAATTTTCAATTTGATTTAGCAAATATTGACACAATGTAGGCACGAGGTTAGAATATGTAAATAAGTACCTACCTATTTAAACGATACTATTACTTGATTTTTGCAAGTTATTGTGTTGTGAGTCTATAAGTGACATAATTATAGCATAGCCTACCATAGCATCATATTAAATTCACACAACTAAAAATTATGAGGTTAACTGGAAAATATTCTTTACAAGGATTAATTCGCGTACTTCTATTATTTTGTTACAATTGTAATTTACGAGTAGGTATTTGTATCCTGTACGCAATCAAGTGTCTATTTACTCACTGGAATAGCGTAATGCTGTTTAGATTTAAAATTCACTATAGACATATTGTCGCCATGTCACGGGCAGATATTATCACAAGTTGGATTATCCTGGCTGCCCGGTAGCCTGTCGGATAAAATTACTTCCGCGCCCGTCTATCCAATTACGGGCATGTTTTAACAAAAAATGCCCTTTATGCTCGATGCGGGCTGATTTAATAACGCAGGAACTCTTTTTAAAGGATTATGCTTTTCATTTACATTCATCACATTCATAGAGATCAGAGGGCTACCACGATTTACTAAAGCGATTCAGTTTAGAACCTAATCTGAATCGCGATGTGTCTGTTCTGTTCCATAGGATAACTGTCAAAAACTGATAAGCCGAACCTAAACTGAATCGCATTTAAGAGCTCATGGTTCACCCCAGGGATGCTTAGCCAAGTTGCCAATCGCTAACGCTTAGTAGCGTATCGTAGTTTTCCCTCTCTGTCACTCTTTCACATTAGTGCGACAAAGATAGTTAGCTCGTTTCCGATTGTCGATTAAGCGTTAGCGATTGGCAACTTGTCTAAGCACCCAGGAATGCTTATTAGCCAAAATGCCAATTCTGCAATCGTATACGATAAACGATAAATAAAGCTATTAAAATGATTGAATCTTCAAGCGAAAAATCACCATGACTATGACATATGGAAATGGTCACGTGACTTTACGTTTGAATCTATCAATTACATACATTTATCAGTTTTCGCTTATCGTATACGATTGCAGAGTGGCATCTTGGGTAGGCCTGCAGTTGTTTTTCAATCACAAATTTAATAAATAGTTAAGATGTAGCGTGAGAATGATTTCCTTTTCATTTCGTCAATACATTAACAAAAGAGCCTCGTTGGTAATAGTACATTGTGCATCAAGTGAGGTAAGTACGGAAATACTAACGAGAGTGTTAGAAGCCCGACGCCGTAGGCGGAGGGCTTTTAATGACTCGAGTTAGTATTCCGCTTACCGACCGTGATGCATACAATGTTTTTCATTACACTTGCCGACAAAAAAATTGTTTTAAGATAAAATATTATCAAATAATGTACTGACATTTCTATTACTCCCTAGGGAATTTCCCTTTTCTATTACTCCCGCTACGCATGCAAGCAATGGCGCGCTTAGACAGCAAGTGTGATGCAAAATATATTTTTTTTTAGTGTAGAAATTCATTGAAATGTCATGTAGAAATGTTATCAAAATATGAGTTTTGGTGAAAAAATCTAATTAAACAGAAAGGCTTTTAAAATGAACCTTAATTGAAAATGGCTTTTCTGCAATGTCAGAATCTCTGCAACGAGTTCGCAAAACAAAGTTTTAATGGAACCATGTGGAGAAGCACACGAGAGGAGAATCGCGCCCTACAGCCAAATACTCTGGTTTGGCGGAAGTTGTGATCTAGTTCTAAGATTTGTGTCTGAATAAACATTTATTTCATTTCATTTCATTTCATTTACTTAAGTCACAAACATTGCGCCTCTGCAGAAAAGGTACATTCAGACCAAACGAGCATTCGCTATTCTATCCCCCACTCTACGAAACCAACGGATCACGTTTTGTGTAGCGATTGAATTTCGTAGAGTAGGGGGTTAGAATAGCGAACGCTCGTTTGGTCTGCATGCACCTTAAGACCGCCTGTTATTATTTGAGCTTTTGAGCTTCCTCCTGCAGGCCTAGCGTAAATGGCATTCTACAATCGTATACGATAAGCGATAAGTAATAAATATACAGGGTGAAACAAGAGTCGTGAACAGTAATACGTTATTCTAACTCTATAAACAACTAACCATTAAATGCCCCACAATTAAGTTACTTAAAAATTGAGAAGTTATTTTATTTATTTTTTGTATTTTTTTAGGTTTATGTTTATATATTTTTTGGCCCTAGGATATCCAACAACAATAAATAACTTGACAATTTTTAAATAACTTGTGGGGCATTCAATTTTTAGTTGTAGAGTTAGAAAAACGTATTACTGTTCACGACTCATCTTTCACCCTGTATGAGAATGACAGATTCGTACGAAAAGTCACGTGACTTATCGCTTATCGTAAGTATACGATTGCGGAATGGAATCTTGGCTAGGCCTGCTGGAATGCCTCTGATATCCCCATTATTTATACAGTGTGTAAGTCTAATACGGGCGATCAATTAAACCAGGCATAGGATTCATTTGTGTAATCATGGATTACAAAGTTTTTTTAAGTTACTCTTAATTATGACCCTACAGAATTTTTTTAAGATTATCGGAGCAGCAATGTAGGTACGAACATTTGTTATTGTTGATATGGCAGTTATGTCATCTGCTTTTGAAATTAGCTGTCAACGAGTGTTTAACTCGCGTATATTGCTCTACATTGCGCGCCGAATTATTTTGTATGGAAAATTTTGTTGTTCTTGTTTTAAGTAAAAGTTATTTGATTGTACTTATTATATCGTAAACTAATACCCGTTAAGAGCTTCGTCCGTATTAGACTTACATCCTGTATAAAGCTTGTAATATCAGACATCCCATCATCAGTTTATTACAATATTTACTACAATCCACTGTTGGAGTAGTGGAGTCCGTAGGCCTCTCCTGTGACCTACTCGTATGTACGCATAAAGACGTAAATACCCATAATCGCCACGCTGGACAAGCGAATTGGCGATTGCAGTAATGTCCACTATGATAATTGATAACGTTGCTACATATCATCTATTTTCTATTGTTAGGAACAGAATGAAAACTTAGAGGAAAGGGAGAAAATCGACAGTACCTTGTTAGTCTTGGTAATTGTTACTTGTGAGGGATCCCTCGTGGAGCAGGCCTGCTTTCTTCTTATCTTGATTTTCTTATTAGATTTTGTCACGTCAGTCACTTTAGTCTTTGAAGTTAAGCGGAGAAACAATATAAATGCATAAGGCAGGAGAAATTACCACAATTATTGAATTTTAAAATTATTATGAAGCGAGACACTGTGTCGGCCATTGAAAAGTTTGCAAAAGTAAAGTTTTGAGTCGATGAGTGACCGAATGATAAATTTTGATTTGAGCGATATCCGGTGAGTGATGGAGTGAATAGGAAACGTCAAATGTTGCTAGAATAAAACCCAATAATTCCCTAACATACTGCCCGGGAAGAAATCTCCAAGATTTCTTAATGTAAACTAAGAATTATCTGCCAGAGCACAAGAAAATATATTATAGCTAAGAAAGTTATAATTATGTTAAACTAATTTATAGATTTATTACATTTAGTCAGTGTTGATAAGGAAGAGGACAAAGTTTAGATACAGGTCTAACTAAATTATTGCCTGTACTAGTTTTCAAAGAAGCTACACGTGCTACACCATCTTTGCCTGGCGACAAGGAAACAATGCGTGCCAACTTCCAACAATAAGGAGTAGTGTTTTCGTTTATGATAAGTACTACATCATTAACCTTAAGATTTTCTGATGGTTTAAACCACTTAGAGCGGGTTTGCAAATGATGCAAATATTCTACATTAAACCGCCGCCAAAACTGTTGGGTTAAACTTTGTAAAAATTGCCAACGAGACAATCGGTTAGGCTTTTCTGCATGAAATTCATATTCTGGTAACGATACCATATTATCCCCAACAAGGAAATGGGCTGGTGTCAAAACGTCTATTTCATTAATGTCATCAGAAATTGGACATAAAGGTCGAGAGTTTAAAATAGATTCGATTTTTGAAAATAGAGTTGCCATTTCCTCAAAAGTAAAGATGGTTTCACCTATTACGCGTTTTAATAATAGTTTTGTAGACCGTACGGCCGTTTCCCATAGTCCTCCCATGTTTGGAGCGGAAGGGGGATTAAAGTGCCACTGAAGCTGATGTTTGAGAAAATAATTTTGAACATCAGAATGTTCAATATTCCCTTTTAAAAAGGAATAGAGTTCTTTCAAGTGATTGTTGGCTCCAACAAAGTTGGTTCCACAATCGGAGTATATGTCAGTACACCACCCTCGTCTACTGACAAAGCGTGTTAGACAGGCTAAGAAACAGTCTGTAGAAAGGTCTGACACCAACTCCAAATGACAAGCTTTCGTGACCATGCAGACAAATATACACAAATATGCTTTAGCAATTGGAGCACGTTTCAATCTACTGGTTTTTATAGAAAAAGGGCCGGCATAGTCTACTCCAACCTTCGAGAAGGGTCGACAGGGAGCTAGTCTCGATGGAGGTAAATCAGCCATTAGATAGTCTGCAGGTTTTGGATTAGCCTTAAAGCATTTGTGACATTTCCAAATTTGTTGTTTAATAACAGTCCGAGCCGATAAAATCCAAAATTGCTTTCGCAAGAGTGACAATAACATGGGTGTACCAACGTGCAAGTAAAGCTCATGATAGTAATTTATTAACAGTATTGTTAAATGATGTGACTTCGGGAGAATCACAGGATGTTTACGTTGAGTGGATAGGTTGGTGTAACTTAATCTTCCTAACACGCGTAGTAACCCTTCCGAATCGATAAAGGGAGACAGCTTTCGCAATTTAGTTCGGTGTGACAATCCCTTTTGAACAAGTTTTAACTCAGTGGTGAAGACTGAAGCTTGCACAATTTTTATTAAAGAGTATAAGGCAGTACGCCATTCTACACACGTTAACGGACCAACCCGTTTTGAATTAGGATTCCTACAATTATGAATGAATCGGAGACAATATCCTTGAACCTTCACAAGCGTGTGAAGTGAACTATATTTTGACATAAAGTCAGGACAGTCCTGGTCATAAGTGACCTTGCTTACTTGGATAGGAGATGCTTGTTTTTCACTTAAATCAGACAACACAGTTTTGCGCTGTCGTGAATCATCAGACGGCCAAGTGTCTGGTGATTGTTGAAGCCACGGTGGCGACCACCAAAGAGGATGAGAGCCAAGTTCCGAAGGCATGAGACCTCGGGATGCCACATCAGCAGGATTCATTGAAGACGGTACATGTCTCCAAAAGGAAGGAGAGGTGTTTGCAAGAATCTGAGAAACTCGATTTCCTTCAAACATCTTTAATTGATGTACTGGTGTGCGTATCCACGACAATGCAATATTAGAATCGCACCAGATGACAATGTCATGTGCAAGATGAATCAACTCAGAACAATGTTTGGCTAATTTAGCCGCTAAGAGAGCCCCACATAGCTCTAGACGTGGCACAGTCATCTTCGTTTTAATCGGTGCAACTTTGGATTTAGATAACAGCAAGTGGACCTCCACTTCATTGTTGGTTTTCTCAACCCGTAGGTAAACTACAGCAGCATAGCCTTTAAGGGACGCATCGGAAAAAGCGTGAATAGTTAACTTATTGCCATCGGCAGGCAATACAAATCTGCGCAGTTTAATATCTGACAATTCACTGAACTCGTTAATGAACGAGAGCCATTGAGTTAGTTCGTCGACAGGTAAAGGGTCATCCCAACCGATGCCCAAAAGCCACAGCCGTTGCATGAAAGCCTTTGCTGTAAATACCACAGGCATTAGCCAACCACACGGATCGTATATGCAAGCTATATTAGCAAGCACAGCACGTTTTGTCATTCCAGTATTTGAAATTCTACTATGATACGTGAACGCATCAGACATTGGGTTCCATTTAACACCGAGCACCTTAACGGACCCTTCATTTTGAGGTTCAAATGACAATGGTCCTTCACGGACATTGTCAGGCAAGTCGGACAAAAATTCACTATTATTACTTGACCATTTACGCAACTCGAAACACCCCTGGCGAAGAAGGTCGACCAATTGCGCTCTTATCTCCCGAGCACTGTCAACGTCGGAAGCTCCTGTCACTATATCATCAACGAAAATTTGATTAGACAAAATTTGACTAGCGACTGGGTGTGTAACTTTTCCTTCTTCTGCCAGTTTCAAAATACATCTCATCGCAAGATATGGACTTGGAGAAAGTCCAAAAGTTACGGTTTTTAAACGAAATTCTTCAATGGGATCATCAGAATGTTGACGCCAGAGAATTCTTTGATAGTCGCGATCTTCAGGGTGCACGAGTACCTGTCTGTACATAGCCTTGATGTCACAAGTGAATGCAAGAGGGTGAATACGAAAACGTAACAATATGTCCACTATGCTACGCTGAAGTTTGGGTCCAACGTGCAGAACATCATTCAAAGACAAGCCAGTGGAAGTGGGCATAGAACCATTATAGACTATTCTTAATTTTGTTGTAGATGACTCTTTGGTCACTGCATGATGACTTAAATAGTATTTGCCACTACCAGGTGGATCAAATACAGGCTCCATGTGATTTTCATCTAGGTATTCTTGTAATACCTTGCTATATTCTAACTTAAGTTCAGGATCCTTTTTAAATCTTCTTTCCAAACTTAAAAGTCTCCGAGTAGCCAACTGATGACTATCACCCAACTCATTTTCATTTCCCTTAAAGGGTAGACGAACAACAAATCGGTGGTCATCATCTCGTGAGACCGTTTTCGAAAAATGATCCTCGATAATTTGATCATCAGGATCAGGTTGTATAAAATCTGGAATCTGTTCAATCTCCCAGAATTTAGTCAAACAATCATCTAATGACACATGATGTGACAACAGATGAGGAACAGGGTCATTGAATTGAGAGGATTTACCCATGATAACCCAACCAAAGACAGTTTTGTAAGCTGCCGGTAAATTGTGAGAAGGCCACACCTTCTCACCACAGAAAATGTCATTATAGACGTCACCGCCTAGTAAAATGTCTATTGGCCTAGATAGGAAGAAGTCATCATCTGCCAATTGCAGATTCTGATAGTTTGACTTTATGTCCGCAGACAGAGAGACTGAAGGTAAATTGCGAGTCGCATATTTCAAAACAACAGCCGATACAGTCAACAATGGTTTGTCTGAAGTCATTGATTTTAAAAATATATTGGCTAAGCCATGTGACTTATGGGGTAAGCAGGGTCCTACTCCATAGATGGCTACTGGCTCATGGTTATGTTTGAGTTGTAAACGCTGAACACATTCCTCAGAGATGATTGAACACTCCGCTCCTGGGTCGATAAACACCCGAACTGCCTGAAAGTGTCCATCACCATTTCCTGCAAGAGCCATAGCAGTACCTAAAGTCACATGTGGCAAGTTAAGCTTGCTGTCCTTTTTAGGAAAGGACTTCAATGTAGCATTGTTAACAATGGAATTTAATTCTTTTTCATCTATAGAAGCAGAAGCTTCACACCTTTCAGCAATGACAGCAGCAGATTTGACTGCAGGTATAGAAACCTCAACATTTGGAGAAGATGCACAGATCAAAGTGTGATGCTTAGCCTGACATATTTTGCATTTATGTAATGAGCTACATTCATGATATTTATGGGATCCAAAACAGTTAAAGCACAAATTTTTAGATTTCAAAAAATCTCGACGCTGTTGAATATTCAAAGCCTTGAATTTATTGCACATATACATGTAATGATCAAGATTGCAATATCTGCAACTTATTTCCTTCTTACTTTCTTGGACATGCATCACCATTTTTGGATTATGCTTAGGTTGTTGACCCTTGAAAGCTAGTGGTTTAGATGGCCCACTAACAGATGTCTTTAAAGCATTAGACATTTCCAATGCCTTACACTGGCATTCCAAGAAAGTAAGAAGTTCAGAATATTTAGGGATATCTGACCCTGTTAAACTTAATTCAAATTTTCCGCGTAATTCCATTGGTAACTTCCTTAACAGAATATGTAATAGAATAAATGACCAGTCGTCAGGTTTAAATTTCAATGCTCGAAGAGCAGCTAAATGTTCATTAAACAAGTTTAAAAAACGCCTTAAATCAGACTTCACGTTGACTATTGTCGGAAGAGACATAATTGCTTCCAAATGGGTGTCAGCAATTAGACGAATATTAGAGAAACGATTCTCTAATAAGGTAAAGGCAACACTATAATTCTCATCAGTGAGTGGTAAATGTTTAACCAAGTTCAGAGGTTCACCTGATAAACATGAAATTGAATAATGTAATTTTCTCACAGGCTTGAGTGTTGAACTCTCATCAACAATATTTTTGAATATATTTATGAAATTTGTCCATTTAGTGACATCTCCGTCAAAAGTCGGAAGAGAAATACGAGGCAGTGGTATATCCTGCACGCAATTTTGATAGTTGTTTACATTTGTCGGCGGCGAGTTATCAGTTGGACATAACTGTGCATAAAGAACACTTACTTTGTTTAACTTTGTATCATACTCCAAGTATTCTTGCATATGTTTTTCGGGGTCGAAACCAGCACGTTTCCCCGCCTCCACAGACACGTAAGTTTCTTTAAATTCATTTTTTATTTGAAGCAGCTCGTTACACCGCGTCGTGAACTCTAGCAATTTCGATTCGCTATCATTGGCGCACTCCGACGCGTTATACAACAGATCTACTTGAAGTTTTGCTAATTTGTATCGAATGTCGGCACTCATTTTGACTATTGTTTATTAGGCGTACATCACAAATTAAACGTAAACAAATAACCGCACGATTCAAGTCAAAGTTGAAAACCGAACTGACAGATGACAGTAGTGACAATAGTTAGTTCACTCACTCGGTTCGCTCACGGGCATAGACTAAATGAATGGTATGAACTAAAAATGAACGTATCGATCGACGAAGGTTATCATGTCTACCAACACTGACTAAAGAATTATAGGTACAAATCCACCGTCAAATTTGTAAAAAACGAACTTATTATTTTCACAACCTCTAAAAGATTGATCAAAGGATTTAATTATGCACTAGCAGAAAATTAAACGTATGAATCGTAATTACAAACACGTTTAAGACAATATGACATAAAATGCGACACGCGCAGACACAAATTACTTTCGTAAGACAAATCAAAATGCAATTACATGCAGTCACTTTCGACACAAAATGCACGACATGTGCAGATAATTAATTACTTTAATTTCGATTAAAGCAAGACAAATGCAAACTTGCAGACAACAAAATGCACCGTGTGCAGACAATTTATTACTTTATGGGAAAAGTAAGGCGAATATTTCAAAAATGACTTAGCAAAAATGGCCGACAAAAGTTTTACGTACAAGTTTAACTTTAGAATTTTGACACGAAATTTCACAAATAAGGTTCGAAGGAACAAATTTTTATGTTAGGAACAGAATGAAAACTTAGAGGAAAGGGAGAAAATCGACAGTACCTTGTTAGTCTTGGTAATTGTTACTTGTGAGGGATCCCTCGTGGAGCAGGCCTGCTTTCTTCTTATCTTGATTTTCTTATTAGATTTTGTCACGTCAGTCACTTTAGTCTTTGAAGTTAAGCGGAGAAACAATATAAATGCATAAGGCAGGAGAAATTACCACAATTATTGAATTTTAAAATTATTATGAAGCGAGACACTGTGTCGGCCATTGAAAAGTTTGCAAAAGTAAAGTTTTGAGTCGATGAGTGACCGAATGATAAATTTTGATTTGAGCGATATCCGGTGAGTGATGGAGTGAATAGGAAACGTCAAATGTTGCTAGAATAAAACCCAATAATTCCCTAACATCTATAAATGAATGGCCAGTGACACTCAATCACTTTGTAAATACCATCGGATGATATTTCATAAAAAACATGCGTAAGTTCCAATGAATCCATTTTTACGAGCCGGAATTCGAACCCGCAACTCTTCGGATTGAAAGCCTTACCGCTAGAGCACCAACCAACGCTTCCATCGAAGACCATACGACATACAACTACTTATACACGGTGGAATTTAATCGGTGAACAGGAACCCATATTTCTAATTCAGTAATCGATGGCGGTCACGTTTATGTAGTACTTAAGTGGAACCAAGTTTTTTTTAGCATATTTTTTTTTTATGTTGAAATTAAAATTTATTGTCACCCCACTAATGGTTTAGTCTGAAAAGTTTAATACCTCTTTTCAAACTATCAGCCATAGAAACTTAAAACATAAATGAGCAATAAACACTCACATGCTTTTATTTTTGCGATAGACTCTATTCCTATGTAAAATAAGAGCGATGCATGGCTGATAGTTTGAACCATTAGTAGGGTGACAATAAATTTTAATTAAAGTTTAATTTCAACATAAAAATTTGTTATGCTAAAAAAAAACTTGGTTCCACTTAAGTACTACATAAACGTGACCGCCATCGATTACTGAATTAGAAAAATGGGTTACTGTTCACCGAGTAAATTCCACCGTGTATAACTAAGCCATTTTTCATCACACTTGCTGTCTAAGCGCGCCATTGCTTGCGTGTGTAGCGGGAGTAATAGAAAAGTGAAATTCCCTAGGGAGTAATAGAAATGTCAGTACGTCATTTCATAATATTATGTCTTAAGATTTATTTCTTTGTCGGCAAGTGTGATGAAAAACATTGTATACATCAGTGGATTACTAACTCGATTCATAAAAGCCCTCCGCCTCACGGCGTCGGGCTTCTATCACTCTCATTAGTAATTCCGTACTTACCTCCCTTGATGCACAATGTACTATTGTTCGCCTAGGTTAAAATATATCTACAATACAATTTGCGAGCAAGCACACATGATGTGGAATTGAAATTGAATTGCCTTTTAGTGACGGTTCAACTGTTTTACGGCCGCTGGTTCTCTTCTAAGCACAAAATATATACGATAAAATATTCACGAGGCCTACTACCGCGAACACCGAAGTTCGTTATTAGTCCCTATCACTCTAATGACCCCTTCGTTGGAGTGACAGAGACAAATCCCCCGAAAATTATGAACTTCGCTGTTCGAAAATCCCCGAAATTTGCGGATTATGTAGTTCGCCGTAGGGCCGCAGTATTCGCGCTAGGAATAGGTCATTTGGCAACTTGACACGTCATTAACTCTTTGTTCACTTTAATTACAATAAACTGGGCGCATAATTATTTTCTTATTGTTGTTACCACTCTAAATTGCTAATGAAAGTTATTATAAATACATGCTACATACCTGTTGGTGTTGCATGCTCAACGTACACTCAGCGTCAAATACTTTGTAGCAGTTAAAGTGGCAGCAAAAGTACACTTTAATACTACACAGACTGTACAACAAATGTAAAAGTGGTCTTCTAATCTTGGACTTAGTAAATACAGTGAAGAAAATTGATTCTCGTACCATCTCGGCTATGTATGTCCCAGTGACAATCAATATGAAAGTCGCTAGAATCCTCATATTGTTGTCACTATGACGAAGTACAAAATGGTACTTTTATCAATTTTTAGCTATTTATGCCACGGATCATGCTAATTGTAATTGTAGCATTTGTAGGTAAGTACCTAATTTTGTTGGTGTCACCTTCGTTGACGATATAACACATACCTGTTTTCACTTTTCGTATATACATATAATGGTGTCGTTAAATTATTTCTATTCATAAACAAAGTTATTAACTTATTACCGAAGGTCACTTGAATATGATTACCGCAGCTGGACCTCGAGGGCTATTGAGAGGGCCTACAAACAACTCTGGCATATTCCCAAAGATAGTATGAACGCGCGATGTCAAGTTCTACTACAGCAAATTACATAACAAACAACATATGACGAACGCCAATATTATAAACAAGATTGCTTCTCAGACTCACAGAGAGGCATCAATTGAGCAGCTAGTGCGTTGGTGGCCTGGGGAAAATCTAAGACCCATGCAAATCTGACCACTTACTATAGATTTTGCCACACTGGGATACTTCTACTAGTTCGCTTTCAGTGACATCAGTTAAACCGGTCCTACCTTATCTCAGGTGTACGGTGATGTTCGAACTAAACTTATTAATAAGGAAATTTTGTCACTAACCCTTTTTTATTTGAAATAGCCTTACCCATGAACACAGACTAGCCGAGGACAGAGACGCGGCCGACGATGGAGCGCCTAGCCTAGCCAAACTAAGCCTAGCTGAGAAGACTAACCAGGAATTCAGTTATAAGCCTTCAGACAGTCGCACAGTCCTTATTAACTGGAGATTTGGTAACGTACATTTCAAAATCATTGTCAACCTTGCCAAAATTTGCTTCGCTTGAAAAACAATAATTATCCATCAAAACGCAGGAGCAATTAGAACCCAGGCAAAGTTTGGCATAAAATGCAATGTTGGAGTAAATAGAAGTTTACGGTAACAAGTAATTAAGTAATTCCTAAAGCGGACATTGAGATTCATATATGACGGTTTTACCAATGCTCGGCCAGCTTTTGCAAGAACAACCCTGCAATATAATGATAAAAGGGTTTTGCCGTCCCGAGGCAATTAATAGCCAACTAGTTTTCACTGAGCTTCGTAACGCTAGGGTGAAATTACATAAGGCTTCAATTAACGTAAGTTTATTCAAAATCCTTTTGAAATATAATATGGGTCACAACGACGACATAGTTTGCCAGAAGCGTTTCGCGATTTTAAGGGAAAAGGTACAATATAAATCACCAATGATAAAAATGCTGAAGGTACTACCTGACTCCCAAGTCTAGAAATTAAATTCATTCACTCGTCGATTTGATAGCAACTTTGGCACCTTACGTTTTATTGTAGTTAATCGCTAAACAACTACTTGCAAAAACTTTACAAAGATTCCAAATGGGTTGGAGGCAGCCCTTCCAGCTTCACAGGCAGGGTCACTATTACCAACTAAGCTACGGCGACAAGATAAAATGGCGTAATTTAAAATCTGCTGCATATTATATCACACCGAAACATAATCGAATGCCATTTTTCCTTTAAGCCCTCCAGTTGACGTCCATTGTTAATCCCGACTTTGTCACACGAGAAAACATTTGTAATTTCCACTCCTTTATCGAATCCCCTAAAGAGGGCAATACATCAACGTCTGCGTCTAAGTCGTTCCGTCCATAGATAAAACAAACAAATATTCAACGCAATGCCTATTTTTGTGTTTCGGTTAGGCATTGGACAAGATAAATAGCCGTTGACCTAAATATACACGTACATCCAATTAACAAAAGGTCAGTTAATATTACTTAGCGCCTGTGGCTAGCACTTATTCTGGTTTCACGACTATGGCTACAGTAATCGTGAATATGAATTAAGTATATTAATTTATGACCTTTGTATATTTTAGATGGTTAATAACGTAATAATGTAACAAATTTCAAGCTTCATATTGAAATATAAATATGTATTTTAAATAAAAAGATAGGTATATCTAGAGCTTTTTATTTTATTTTACGACGTTCACGAGGTTTTGGAATAAACTGTTCAATTTCCTGTAAATTACATAGGTACCTTACTTAATTACATAGGTAAATGTAATATTAAATGTATTAAAGTTACATATGTATGTTAAGTGTAAGTTTTTATCATACTTTTTTTATATTTATTTTCAAAACTACAATTTATGTACATAGATTAAATCTAACTAATCCACTTAACCTAACCTATATCTAAGATTGGCCCTTGTGGCATTGTACCGAGGATGCTGGCGGCATTTCCTCGCTGTATCGCAATACTGATGCGTTGAGCGAGGAAGTCGCGAGCTCTTCGGTCTTTAGTTACGTCAACCAGACGTTTCGCGTTATTGTTATCGTAACTCATCCCATTAGCTAATTGCTACGTAATCTCAGAATACATTTTTTTCCAACGATTAATGCCTCGCCTCAGGTAAACATTCCGCACACAAGGGAAATGTAGGTATGCCATTTTACTAAACCCAATGCAGCAATGGAATGGAAAATAACTCTATTTCCGCCACAATGTGTGAAAGCGTGGAAATATGGATTTTATACGCATAAAATCGAATTGTGTAACATTATACTAATCTTATATAGGCAGAGAACGTGTATGCGGACGGCGAATAGTTCAATATGGACCTACCTACCTAGAGGTACTTGCTAGAACAAACTTATTAAAAATGTTTTTGAACTTCATACAAAATATCATACGTAAAACAGTATACGGACAGCTAAGTACAGTCAGTCGAGAATATAGTCTACCACTTTTCGACTTTATTGCAAGCCTTATTATGCTTACTGTCGCGTCGGCTTTAGTCAATTTGTGTAGTAGTTAAGATTATCCCATGATATTTATATTATGAAGTAGGTAAGTATTAATAATAATATATGATCAATTAGTGAGATATATTTACTTTTTCCGTGACATGCCTATTACGTGATATATTTAAAATACATATATTTGTAATCCTCACACTAAACCCTTTCATTTGTGTACCTACTTATATCCTATGATACAGTTTGCAAAATTTGTTTTTTTTTTACCCAAAGTAGGCCTCATATTTAAAAATAATTTATTTACGTTCCAGGTCCATCGTTGGGTCGCCAACTTAGGTACATTTGTGTGCCAAATTTCAACTCAATCGGTTCACTAATTTCGGAGCAAATCGGCGGTAACTGGGGGACAGACAGGTAGACAGACACGCGAACGATCCCATAAGGGTTCCGTTTTATCCTTTTGAGGTACATAACTCTAAAAGGGTGAATATCTGAGCGTTTCAACCGCCTAATTTTGGTGGCATAATTTTTGCCGAAGTTTCTATTCGTTACAATACAATGTGCTATTTTGGCATTTGAAGGAGGCACGGCACCTTATACAAATGACGAAGTATAACATTGAGACGTTTAGAAACCTCAGCAAAAATGATGCCAACAAAATTAGGCGGTTGAAACGCTCAGATATTCACCCAAAATAACATCAAGCAATCGTTGAAGAGTTGACAATATTTTGTTAGATACGGAACGGATGATATCTCGTTTCAATATTACCTGTTCTTTGTTGTCATATCCTTCGTCTAAGGATAACAAAGCTTGATTGACAGCCTGAAGATAAATACGATATTAATGGCGCCACCAGAGCTTGCAAAGTAATTATTTTACTCTAAGCCGCCCCATTCTTTATACTCGTAGAGGAGAGTGATCGATACGTTAATTTGAAAGAAAGTCGTAACATATTTATAAGAGAATTTCTACGTATTTTTGCACTTCACTGTGTATACATTAACAAAAATAAAAACACATTCTAGTTGATGTTATAGACCTAGTAGATTATAGACTACCCAACTAGCAAAATATAGTCATATAGAAGTTGAGACAACGTTTTGCATATAACTTCTAGTCTAATTTGGTTGGTCATATAAACGTAAAGTAAACGGTTATAAAAGGCGAAAGTGGCGCAAATTATAAGACTTATTGGTGAGATAAAGGTTAAATAAAGGTTTGCATGGCGACTTAAATCGTTTATTAAAGGTATTGTAACGATTAAGGAATGACCAAAACGTTGTATATAGAGTAGGGTATACAGGGCAAAAGCGGGTAGGCCGCCTAAGGCGGGTAGACGCTTATACATCGTTTTATGAAACAGTATTGTAAATGTGTGCGTGCGCCGCACGAGTGCGGCCGCCGACGAGTTTCAACTAGTATTGAGCGAGCCGTGAGTAGGGTTTGCAATTCGAATATTCGAATATTCGCATATTCGAATTATTCGCCAAATATAATATTCGAATATGACAGCAGGTATTATTCGAATAAAACGAATATTTCGAATAGTGAAAGTTTGTGTGAAAATAATTTATTTTTGCGAAGCATTATAAAAAAAATCCAAATTTAACATTAACATCTATGTAAAAATATATTTTAATGATTAAACAAAATTAATTTAAATATGAATAACTTAGTGGTTTTACTTAAAAGGGGATATATAGCAATTTTGTTTTCCAAAGATGTTTAAACGCTCCAAGCAAAAATCTGACAAATCTCCTAAAAAATTTACCAACCACCAGACCAGGACCAGACAGTTTAGGTTCAGTGCAGTGTCTTATATATATCAATATAAAGCCATAACAAAATGTAAATAAGTGGGAGCAATTGGCAATTCTAAAAATTATACGATAGCCGTAGGTATTTTTAAATTGGTATAAAAATAAAAACCCTGGTATCTTGCTTCGTAATTAGTATCGTAATTACCTATGAATACTGAATCCTGTGACCTACACAAACCTATCCTAATAGCTCGACTATATCTTTCTAACTTGATACAGTAATAATGATAATACTCGTATATCAGCACTCAAATAAAACCAAATTAACCCTTGAATAAGGTTTAACTTACTCCCCAAGTCATTTAAGCAGCTTTTTAATGAATAAAATTGTTGTTTTTTTTACTATTACGCTATTACAATCTTATTCAACTTAATTTTCTAATTTAATTTGAATAAAATTTTAGACTCAAAATCCTCTTGTTTTGGTAATGATTCATCATCACGAATTATACTCGTATACAAATTTTAGTATTTTTTCATAACGAATTATTTTTGGCACGTAGTTTTTTATACATACCTACCTACATGTCAGATTAAAAATGTAAATAGCTAATGATTGAGTGTATCAATGTGTGACAAAGCAATAAAAACAATGAGATACAATTTTAAACTCGTTACAAATCAAATACATTTATTTGCAAAAATACAGTGATGTAGGATGTTACAATTCATGTCATGTGTAGCGTGTATTTTGTTTGCAAGCAAGCGTGCAAATATTTTGTCAATTCTAAATAATTAGCAATATAATAAAAAATAATAATAATACATAGTCAGTTACTAGAAAGTCTAAATACAAAATGTTTCAATTTAATGTCAGGCATTATTTTTAAAATCTTAATACTGCTTAGTGCTGTAAAAACACTTGTCGAGAAGCCAGTTTGAAAGGGTGCGACCTAACTCATTAAGTCATCATCATTATGTGACTTAAGATGCTCTGGTAAATGGTTATAAATCTTAATGCACATATTGAATACATTTTTATCGTATATAGCCTTTTTACTAATGGGTTTGTTCACACGGAGCATAGTTTTTGAGCGTGTTTGTCTTTGAACAATTTCGGTTCTTAGTGTAAAAAATGCAGCATTGGACCTCACAAAAATGCAGATTTTTTTGATATATAGGCATGGCAATGAAAGTATGTGTAACTTTTGAAACAGAGGAACGCAGGTGTGATCGTCCTGAGCCTGACAAATCCTTCTCACACATTTTTTTTTAATTTTAAAGTTTCGGTCTATGTCAACAGAATGACCCCACAGTATCAATCCATAACTCAATACCGATGACACATATCCATGGTAAGCTGCTAGTGCTGCTTCTATTGAAACGGTTTCGCGCAGTTTTTTTAAAGCGAACGTAAATCTATTTAGTTTAATTGACATTTGTTCAATATGCTCCTTCCAGTTTAAATGTTTATCGATGGTGATGCCAAGGAACTTAACTGAATTGACCTCTTTGATATCAGATTCACTTAATTTTATATTTACAAATGGGCCTGTCGAATTATATGAAACAAACTGAATAAAATTAGTTTTACAATTATTTATCCTTAAGTCATTACAATTCATCCAGTTTACTATATCTAAGACTGCATTATTACATTCTTGGTTGAAGTTTATCCGGTTTGAAGCTTTAAGTAAAAGTGACACTGAATCTTGACCAGCTAAAAAGCTACGGACCATAAAAGTATGTCTTTAGTATCGAGAGGTTATAACGTTTTTATTTTACGTCATATATTTTACAAATACATCCCTTTAAAACATTAAATCACTATTTTTTCAATAATATTCGTTTTCTTCGAAAAATTCGAATATTCGAATATTCGAATACTGGCAATCGAAGTATTCGTATTATTCGAATACTAAAATTGGACGAATATTGCAAACCTTAGCCGTGAGATGCCGAGGACACGTGGCTGGAGGCAATACAAGTTTTGTGGTGTTTTTGTTAAAATAAATCAAGGTGATTGTTGTTTCATTAGTCAAATACCTTTGCAGATTACTAGTTAACAATTTTATTGTGTGATTCTGTATAGATTTAACGTTTAAATATGATCAAATGCTTTCAAGTATCTGTTCGTGTTTCAAGGTAATTTTTTGCTAACTTTAATTAGTCGTTTTAGGCAAAGTGGGTAAGGAAAAAAACCTGTTGTTTATAACTTAAAGATTAATCAATCGCTTACATTTATTGTTACTACATTTATATTGACTGTAAGGAGTCTTAAGGCTGATTTTGTGATTATAGTAATAATTCTACTACTTAAAGTATAATAAAAATATGTGAAACGTTTCTGTGTAAATTTCAAAGATTCAATAATTGTAGTACATCCAGTTTGAGGCACTCAGTTTCTTTATGTGTCACTACAATGTTCCGTTTAGTGGCGATTTTTGTATTAAATTGCTTATGCAAGAATTTTGTTATTAAATATTTGATTTAAATATAACTATAATTAGTTTTTTTTATTAAATTACCCGCTTTACCCCTTTCCTACCCGTTTTGCCCAAAGCACCAACCCGCTTTAGGCCTATGTCTGGGCAAAGCGGGTTTCAGTAGACCTTTTGCTTTACTTCTATCGTATGAAAAATTGACGAAGAAACTACAAAAAATACGTTTTAAACTCAAGTTCAATAAATCTTCTAACAAGTGACTGTATATGTCATGCCGTTATACATAAAAATCATTGATTTTTTTGCGTTCGTTGTTAGCTTACCCGCGTTGGGCCTGCTTACCCTACAACAAAAACCTTTACGCGACCTAAATATCAAATAAATGTTTTATTACTGACCATTTTGTTTTATAGAAGGTTTAGTATAACCCTTACTCATTGCTTATCGGACTTTTAAGTTACATAACTATTTTTAAGTTTTATTTATAAAACTGCTTCTGACATTTATTTTCGATACGCGCAAAACTTAGTGTGTGTGACAAAAAAGTGTACGGAAAAATAATACAAGGTAATTTTATAAGATTTGTAATAGAAATTATTGTTCTATATATTGAGCGTTTGCACATTTGGCGTGAGCTGAATTCGTATGGGAAGGTCACTTTACTGTTAAAGTTTATGATGATATACAGTTTTTTGCTGTCGCGCTCTTAATATATTCGAAATAATTATAATTTATAACAATATTTCTTCATATTTTATTATTGTTAAGGTTAGCCATTTTGGAACAAGTCATGGATTTATACTTATACGACTACAATATAACTTTATCTTAAGTAAAGGTTTTTATAACGACTACAAATTGTCCGCCATTACTAAGCCGCCATTACAAGTCCGCCACTTCGTTTGTACCGTTTCCACGATGTAAGGTCCATGGTTTTTTTCTTTTAAATAGTACTGTGATGCTCACGAAATGGCGACTGATGTTTTATAATATTAATTTCAAATCGACTATAAATTGCATGATGTTTTATAACCGTAACTTAAAATCAATTTAAAAACATATAGTCCAATAAAAGGAATATAACGAGCTCGGCAACAACTAAAGGTTTTTCAAAGTTTTTGTTTGACGTTAATATAACCAACTGTTGAATAAAAGGTAGATAACAGTCCCGCTGATATCTTTTTGTCATATTGAAGTTACCTTCAATACCGCTATATAACTGTCGAGATAAGGTTTTATGATATCACTTATACAACAATAAAATTATGTAGACGTTGTAAAAATGACCTCATTACGACGGTTCTGTTTTTTCTAAACCCTTTATAAGACGAAAACGTTTATACAACTTTGAACATCATTAAGTAAACGTTTTCTTTAAAACCTCTACATGATCGTTGTATAATTAAGTCGCAAAAACGTTTATTTACCATAGTAATTAGACTATTTGGTAGGACGACTAAACTATCAGATTTATAACGTTTATTTGACTAACAGGTTAACTAAAAACGACTATAAAACTCTTATATGGCTAAAGGACTCCTGATTAATATGACTTCTTTGCTAGTTGGGTATGAATTCACTAGTGCGACAGAGAGACGACACGTCGTATTGGGTTCGGTGCAAGCCATGTGTGATGATCCTCTCGAATATAATTTTGTCCAAAGATGACCGGTTGAAACAGCAGCAATAACTATCAATATAGTTTATTAATAATATTTTGTAATAAGGCCTACTACCGCGAACACCGAAGTTCGCAAATTTCAGGGATTTGTTGAAAAATCCCCGAAATTTACGATTTTCGTTGTTCGCGGTAGCAGTGAAGTACATATGTACCTAACAATTGAGTTGTACGTTGTTTCATAGACAACATTTTCGCAGAATATTGGTTCATAGAAAATGTTCATAGAAATTTCTGTGAAACGAAATTCTATGAAACTTCTGTCTATGAAACAGTGTGCCACCACAACAAATGATTACCGACTCCCTAACAGAAACATCAAACATCTGACTACTGACTACTCTCAGTACTCTCAGTAGTTCCTGATCATTGTGGACAACCACTTTTTTCTATAGGCTGGGGGTCTAGGAAGGCCAGATACTGTCTTTTGGTTTCGTTTGTCCATTGATATACCAAATACCCTTCTTAATACTGCTTACTTACTTATAATTAGTACCTATGTAGCTACTAAGTATAAGCATAGTTCATAGTGGCATGGCTCAGGGCAACAAAGGAAGCTATTCCACTGTTCCTGACCCAATATATTTTTCAACTACACCAAAGCAAATGACATAAATCTAAAGGATATGGAGCAATGGAGCATAATTTAAGGAGCCATTATGTACATTACGATTATTTTCGCTAAGAGGCAAGAGCTCATGCGACACAGTCGTGAATCTGGCACAACCGTGGATTGATACGTAAGCCCACCTGTACTAAAGCATGGCGTTTCGAATGAATCCCATCGAGTTGCCTCGCCTCGTGCCGAAGTTGAACGCAGCGAATATCACGCGAATGCAGCCGAAAGGCGATCTTTACTCGCTCGCTCCGGCCCGTGTGCCTCTCATAGTCTCGTTACTTCAGTCCCGAGGTGTCCGCGGGCGGGGCGGCACGTACGGCGTGCGTGGTCGTCGCGCCACTCGACATTGCATTGTTTTTACTATGCACATCATTGTTTTAACCCGTTCTTATCATATTAAAACGATTTAGCAGTGATATAAGTCGGCCTACGCTAGGTTTACAGCAAGATAACGACTAGTGTTCGAACAAATCAGTGACAATAAAGCGTTTTATCTACAGCTACTTGCTGGTGGCTTATTGACAAGTGAAATTCATAATCGGCCCATTCATAGAAGGAATCGGTTCGAGAGTTTGTTATTGGACTTTTACTCGTGTCAGTGATCTTTGTGGTGAAGTAAAGGATGCAAATCAATAATCGAGTGGATACCCAGCTGTGAACCGAGAGCTCGTGCTGTGCTGTATAATACCAACTGAGTTCGGTTGCATATTGATTGCCACTGGATCTCTGGATATTGTCATCGAAATACGTACGTAAATTCTCATAAGAAATTGCTTTTCTAATCTACCTGCTACTTTATACCTATTGTAACCTTATCAGTAAACACAGAAGAACTGTCATTGAATCGTCATAATGTAGAAACGTTGCACAATTCTTATCTCGCCTAATCTATTGCATGTAACGCTTATAACAGGTCCGGCGTGACATTTGATACGAAGCGCAAGGCAAGAGAACAAAGAAGAAACATCCAGTCAGGGGTTATATTTATGTAAACAAAAGGAGCTGCAATTCAGAGCATACATCGGCATCAGATCCACAAATTACCTCATCCTTCCAACTTAGACCAAGATTGAACATGAAAAACTTCGCAAATCACCTTACCAACCAAATGAATATTTTAGACAAGAAAAAAACTTCCAATCCAACGTAACAGCCAAAAAACCCAACAGTGATTTAGGCTGATTGCCAGTTTCGTACAGTGTTATTTGTTGAAATTATAAATAAGACTTTAATTACAGGCATGACGTGGGAATTCGGTGGGATGACAAGTACAAGAGTTTTCTAGGAATTCGGAACAAGGGCGCCAACATTTGTATTGGGTTTCAAGAGCAAAGATTACCACTTGAGACCCAATCGTTTCGGGGAATAAAAACAAATCGGCATAACAAATAACACGTTGTAAGCCAATCAGCAATCAGCGGGCATGCTAATCCTTGCCAGTGTCGTCAAAAGGGATTAGATTAATAACTAGTTGACCTGCATGCACTTGCTTGCTGCAGGGAAAACGGTCCAACTTGATTTGTTTGTTTTCAATCAAGACCGATAAGATGTCATGCCATCAAAATTTATGTGAACCACATGTAGTTGGATTTGGAGCAGTGTGTCATTGAGTATTACAGATCTCCAGAAATTGAAAGTTCCCTTATTTAATTTAGCTTTTATTTCAAGGCAGGTCAGAACAGTAGCAATCGCAGGATTACCTGCGCGGGCGACCTCGGACCGCTTTTGTAACTCCAACAATGGCAGTGGAACTGGGAACGCAGGTATATTCGGATTGCACGCCATTATCTGAGTTATGTGTGTTGATTTACATCTTTTGCAGCCATCTGTAATGTTCCAGGGTAGGGTAGATCAAGATTCAAGACATTGAAATACGCTACTATAGAGGTCACGCTTAGGCCATTTGTTTCCGAAGCTCTTGAAAGAATTGGGCGTGATTTAAATGTTTAAAATTCTGAGAGCCACCGAAGCTTACATTCAAGATTCAAATTAAAAAAGTGGAGAATTCCCCTCTGCAATAACATAAATTATCAAGTAGCAATTTAAATTGAAGATAGTATGTTGTACAAATGTAACTTCAGTATAGCGTTTATGTCTAAATATTAACCCCCTTATTCATAAATGTCTGTCAACTTAACAAGCCGCAAGTAATGTTTGTCCTTCTAGACGTAAGGATTAGATCGAAACGGACAAACAATACTTAGCGGCTTGCTAAGTTAGGAGACGTTTATGAATTATGGGGTAAATCTTTGCATATTAAAAAATACTTTGGTCGAGCAGCTGCGCGTGTGCGTCTCAAAGGGCAGGAAAGTCATACAACCAGTTTTAAACCTATAGCCACCACATGCTGGTCTGGTGAAACACCTTTACTTTATTCATTGCGATTTTGTAAAGGAGCCACTACCGCTAATGTATTATTAAACTAGTATTCGTAAATTCAGAACTTGTGCTTGAACTATTAAAAACATTTCATATTAAGTTCGACAATAACAAAGGCACGTTTCCAGCTCTACATGGCGCAAAATGTCTGACTATGAAAAACAAAAAAGAAAGCAGTATCAATAACTGCGATTCGATGATGTTGACTAGCAATATATTATCGCTCTTACTTGACAGGCGATTACTTTCTTCGCTATCTGAGAATCATTCGCGATAGGCTCTCCGACGATTCATTGTTTCTTTTTCTGCCGTCTGATCATCGCAGCTATACTTTCTACACGCAGTTATACGTAAACTTACTTAACCAATTATTTTTACGAGTAAAGATTGATCTTCTCTTAATCTAAATGCAATAGAAACCAATTGTGCTCAATTCGTAGAAACACAACAAACTCCCTTTGCCACTCCGTTATTCTCATTTTTCTCTGTTATACATATAGTTACAAGTGGCAATGTCAATATATTATTATGCACTCGGTTATATTTTTCTTTATTCTATATCAAGCAATCTCGCCATCTGGCTTGGCTCAGCGGTAATTGAGTTTTGCTGGAACTTCTGATTCTGACAGCGCGGTTTAAATATAGTGATGATCCGTTTATCCTGTCTCCGATATGGTCTCCCGTCCATCATAATATATCTTTTCGATGTCAGTTCATACATTCCCTTTATTCACAGACGTTTATAGCTCACAATTGACAGAACCTTATGGTTGCGATTGCCTAATAAAATAAATTATCCGGTGTTGCTCAACCATTGTAAAGAAGTCGTTGACATTTCCTTCTTAAACCCTTCGCTTGATTTGGTTATGAAACTAGACGCTAGCAGATTACAGGTCTATAGTCACCAGTTGTGTTGTGTTAAATTGATTTTAAGAATCTTTTGGATAGTCAAATATATTTATCTAATTAAACAAGCTACTTGGCACTTTGTTTGCACAAAATGATTGAAAACGAAATGTTAATACCTAACCAATTTCTGTGGACTACCTACGTCTTTTATAGCTCAAACACCGCATATTTCTATTTTATCTTCGTTTAAAATATGTTTGTTTTTATTTTATTTACAAAGACATTGATCACAACACATACCTCAATCCTGATTCATCCCCTTGCGTTGTCGGTCGTCGCCAGAATTTTTAAATTCCTTGTGATTCATCGAGGTCTTGACGGTTGATAAATGAGACACATAATATATGTTACGTCCTGGGCATTCATAATGAGTTTTAATTTTGAAGGTCACTTTTAAATAGAAGAAGAAAATATTAACACCACTCTTCCTGATACTTCCGGAATGTTAAATAGGTACATAGTTGTAATTACGTAGATACTGAAGTGGTTTTAGTTTTGATCGTTATCGTATGCATTAATTGCAGTGCTGTAATGCATACTGAATACATAAACCTAATCCCAGTATCATGGCTTACAAATATCAGTTCTAATCTAAGACATTCGTGGTTTCGTGCTTATTAATTCGGCCGAACACCGCAAGGTACGTTATCGCTAACCTTAATCTAAATCTAAAATAGCCCACTTCCATGTCGACGAAATAGTTTTTGTTTTTGGTTATTTATGTACTACGGATAGCATCAATTTCATCAAGAAAGCAACGAAACCGTATTTGCAAAACCGCAGTCCTCAGCTCAACTGTACATTGGCAATAGGTAGGGGTTATATGGACAGAAAGACTGAGAACAACAGAGTTTTGGTTTGTATATAAATGTACTTAGGTATTTACGTACCGAGGCGAGGTATGAGCTCTCGCTTTAGAGTTTATTACGTGTGACATATTTATATGTGACATGTTTAGACGTGTTGTGTTGATTAAAACTTTATCGATGTTCATTCAATTATATGTTAGAATCCAGAATAAAAATAATCAATACATGTTGTGTACGCGCTTACGTCCCGTGAACCTCGCAAAACTTGAACATCCTTGCAACATACTCATAATATGTCGAGATACCTATGTTTGAAGAGATTACCTACACAGGATAAAGGGAATATATACCAAGTATCTACGCTATTTAATATTCAAAAAGGATATTCATCTGTTTGCAATCACAGTAATTCCTCTGAAAGCTTTGCTTTGTGAACAAGTTTATTTTAAATAAAAACCAGACCGTAATATTAAATCAGTGTAAAAGCTTTTATGTTATGTAGAGTTCTTTTAACCGCAGCTAGTAGGTAGGTACTATCTTACATTCTATATTGTTTGTTGTTGTTACATGATATCGAAATCCATGAGTAACGTAACGGGCGCTAATAGTTTTATCAAAGATGCGGCTAAACTCAACGCCTCGGCTATATACTTGCTAACAGATCGATTAAATATTTACTCTACTGACTACGTTAATGGTTAACACCTTGGAGGGATAAATCGTAAATAATTCGCTCAACTCTGCATCAATTTTGACTGCTTCCAAGAAGGTTGCCTGTTTGAAGCAGTCGGAGCGGCAAGCCAAGCATTAAATTACTGTGTCATAGCGGTTTTTTGTAAAAGAAACGGTACAAAAACTTAATTAAAATTAATGCCGTGATCATTAATGGAGTTCAGTATCAATAACCTCGTTTGGTTTATTAGATCAAACCTACGTGCCGGTCCATCTACATATATACACTGGGCACTCAGTGGCTTACTTATTCAAACATACGTACGGATGGGAAGCAAGTGGCTACAATTGGGCTGTTTTCCCACGCAACAATACGAGCTACCCACGCTTGTGCCTGTATTCGTCAGGCCAACCGTGCCAAGTGACATTACTAGAGAGAGTTACTCAATGACAATGAATGATCGCATATTATTAACGCCAAATGGTGGCGCGGAATACTAATGACAACAATTAAACATGTTTAAAAATTACGTGCGAGAGAACACTCGACCAATTCGAAACCTAGGCAAGTCTAGAACGACAAGTAAATACCTACGTAGGTTCTAAAAGTTTTCTTAGAATCTGATTAAGAAAGTCCTTTAACATCATTTCTGAATGGCCTAGGGTTGCAATTGGTCGTACGTGCATGTAATAGGTTAGTTGTTATTCTTTGCAATATTAAATTTAATATTAATTTTTTTTTAAGTTAATTTAGTTTACTTTTAAGATCTAGTTTTTTACTTTAATATTGTATTTAAGTTAAATATTAAATATATGAATATATATTATCTCTGGACGTGGCAAAGCACATTTTACTACTTAGAAATTATTGGGAAAACTTTAGAAATATTTCACGAACCAATACGTTTCTTGAATAATTCGATGACAGATATATTCCTTTTTACCGAGTCTGAACAAATTATAGGTATTTTTAACTCAACCCAACACAAAAAGGGTTTTCATTTAGACATCCCATGTTACTGTTTGTTCAAAGCGCCGCTGCTCCCAACTCATTAGTACTTAATTTAATTTAACGCTATTGGGCAACTGTGTGCTTCAATACAAATTGTTTATTGATCCAAATGGTCGCACAGTGGTTTAAATTGTATTGAGCAAGAATATAATATGAGGCATTATAGGCCAAGGGATTCAATTTCATACCGCTTAGTTTTCGGATTAAAAATATTTCTGTAAACAATTTCAAATTTATTCATAGCTTTTATCGAAAAACCTTCCTCAGAGGAAGCCAGTGAAATTATAATTCCGAAAGTTACATAATTTTATTTGATTGAATCTTTACATAAACCGGGTCAGAACTCAATGGGCTCCAGTATAATAGGCGAGAAACGATTGGAAATCTGTTTGCTCAGCAATTTCCCAATAACAAGTGGCAATAATGCCTCCTAATATTATATTTTCGTGTGAATTTTAGATTGGATAAGTAATTGAATTTAAATATAGATACTAGGTCGATTTGTGTAAGACTGTCCCAGGATATTTGTATTTATAAATATAATTTACGAGTAGGTAAGTAGGTACAGTCGAGTGCATTAATATATAGACACATTTGTAAGGGATGAGTATGGAAAAGTGTATATATATTAATGCCCTGGACTGTACTCAACAGACTCATTAGGGTATGCAGATATGAGATAACGCATATGGGTATGAGATAACGCTGCTTTATACTCGTAAGTATAGTAAGTTGCTGAAAACATAAGAAGTATATTTCTGTAGTGAGACTGTGTAGTCTGATCGATAAGAGAAGGATTTTAAATTTTGGATATAACAGTATTAAATCAGTTTTTGAGTAGGTACACTTGCACACTATTGTTGTATATCATAGAGCTAATGTTATTTTTATCTTCTCTGTGGAAGTTGTGTTAGCCTGACTTCTATTATGAAAAATCGTAATTGGCCATACCTTGAATAACCCAATTATGTTTCCATCTTGTGTCAACTCCGACATAATCATGATATACATCATACAAAATCGACATCACTTTTAACTTGCAATATTTTAAGACCGACTTCGTTCTTTAACGATTACCATTCAATAACATGGTACACTTAACGTAACATTTATGTAACGCATTGTCTGCAGCTTCACCTAAACTGCGGTTGATAAAAACCCACAGGCTATGTAACGTAATGATCATGTCTATAACTTTCTTTTCCTGGGATGAGACAGTCAGTGGTGAGGCTGGTAAGAGTAGGTTATCTAATCCAACAGGACAGTCATCACGGCAGTGTGATGAATCATATATTCGTTATTTATTGCATAAAGCTTCACGTCTGTTTCCTTAAAGCATTTTCTATATATAGAGCATTCCATGAAAACATGTCGTAAGCGACACTGTCTTTTCAATAATTTTGAAAAATTAAATTAGTAAGCTGAGTTACGGCATAATAATAATATATCAAGGCTTTAAGATTGACAGTGTTTCCTAGCAGCTAGCATATTTTATTAGGGTAGCTACCATATCGAGTCGTAAGCGACAAAAAGAAGATGTTTTCATGGAATGCTCCATATAACGGTGGTATATGACCTATCATAGGTACTTAATAGCAGTAGCAATAAGCAGTCAGCTGCTTGAATTAACGTTTTGTTCTTTAATAGGCACGTATTTATAAAAGTGTTCAAATTACAATAATTACCTATTTCCGAATGTTCAAGATCAAAGTTCAAATTCAAAGTTCAAGATTGTAACCCTATGTTTTGGAGCTTATCGTATAAGTATGTATATCAAACTATGCTATATTTCGGTTTGAAAGAACTATTTTTCAGTTACATATTACTCTTATTACAGGTTTAAGTAGGTAGTTGTAACGTAACCCGCGGATAAGGTATTTTTTGGTCAGTAACGTCCGCAAAGTCCGCAATCATATAGAAAAATTAGCAAAAATTAAATGGTAGTACCTACAAATTATATTTACTAAAGATCGAATCGACTTGTGCCTATCGTTTACTTCAAAGATTTCTCATTAATGAAGACACTAAAACTATGAAACTAGTTAATCCCAAGTCCTGACGTGAGTCCGTTTACCCAACCCATAAGATTTCATTAGCAAAACAAATATCCTCCCAAACTATTGTCTCGGGTCACTTCGGCGTTCACCAAACAAATTTCAATGCGTCTAGACGGCTTGGAACTTAAAGGTTCAGGGTTTGGAATAATAGCATATCATTTAAATTCTGTCAAAAAAATTGATAAACACCTCAATTTAAGGAAAACCCGGTTTAATTTAGTTACATCCAGAAAATTTGCATCTATTCACCATAAACGGTACGCGATACGCACCTAAATGTGTTTAGTTAGACAAAAATATGACAATAGGCTACTTAAATAGGATAGTTCATTACCTACTATGTAACTCATAGAATTTATTTAACAATTTTGACTGAAACGTTTTATATTACTGTTTCAGTAGGTAGGTACTGTTGGGGTTGTGCCGGCGGTATGATTTTAAAATTTTATTGGATTTAAATGACGCCACGCAAGCGGTGTACCATCTAATATGACATTTACATACACTACAACGCGCACGCCACGCAGTACGCACACGCGCACGTACTGCACACGCATCCGGTGTGCCTTTGCCTTTATACTGCACATGAACGCCACTCAAGATGCTCCTCCTGTTCCTATTAAAGTCCATTTCAAATACGAAGGCCCGATTCCACTTGACAAAGTCATTAGGCGTCAACAATAGGATCAGTGACTACAAAAGATACCTGGCCAAGCCCTTTTGTGGCGTGATATTTTTTGCATGTAGGTACATCTATATCGGTGTACGACACGTGTCAATTTGTAGTGAACCAATTAAATGACAAAACTTTGGAGTGGCATCGGGCCTTCGTATTTGAAATGGACTATACCAACTATGTTAAAATATTAACTACAAACACGTTGTCCATTTGTAATCTAAAGTATAGTTTTACCTACATTACAAGTTACACTGCTGCTGTGAATGCCCATTAAGAAACACATAATAGATGCAAGTTAGATTCAGCGCGGTCATTAGAAGGCAGGTTTCGCGACATTGATATTGACCGAGTGAGGTCACTCGCTCCACTAGAGCTGACAATGCCATTTTAGTACGCCGACCACTGCGTTGGGTCTGAGAATGAATGAAGTCATATGCATATAACATTTTTAAATACTAGTATTTATTCGTAATACGTAGAATATTAAATACCTACAACAATAAAATGTAATATAAAACGGCCAATTTTTTTCTCACTATCTGTTAGGAAGATAGGATATAAACATATTGTCAGATGAGAAGGATACATTATCCTTCTCGCACGGGGATGGATAAATCATCCATCTTTAGAAATATGCTAGTAAGCGCCTTTACATTTTTTCATGAAAACTTACTATTTGATCGTTAGATTTGAAGGAATACAAATAGGTATAAACATTATCGCTGCATTTTTTTTAATTCACGGTAGGTATGTAACAGAAAAGCATCTGCATACATACAATAATTTATATTAATAGTTTATTTATTCCAATTAACAATTGACAACATTTCATACTTTTTAGTGCTACGTTTTATAGTCTGCTTTGAAAGTAATTAATATTAAAAGATACACGTATTTTTTACTTTTCAAAAAAATTGCAATTTTAGTAAAAATCCCTTTTGATTACTGCTTCGAGCGGAAAGAGCGTAAATTACAAACGTCAAAAATCAGCTAAATGACGTCACAAGTGATGTTTCATACACATAAGAAAACTACGAAAAACGGAGACGAGTGTCAAATCAAATATCACTACCAAAGTACCAAACACAAGTGACATTCCAACCGCAAGATTTTTTGATTATAGTGGCAGCTCTGTATCAGCTATGTGACGCCACTTCCCCTTTAAACTATTTTCAAGATGTTTTAACAGAATAATGCGAAGAGAAAAAAAATATTTTTGTGATCTACTTACATGCGTATATCTCGAAATGGTTTTCGATCTCGGGACATTGAAAATTTTAAAACGTTGTCAATTATAGGTTCCCTAACACGATAAAGTGTAGATGCAACATTTTTGTCTATTGTTAGGTATGTAGTTAGCAAAAAATAGGTAAAAATAGTTGTCTACAAACTATTTCCTTTGTTACCTACTTTATCTGTTATAAATGTAAGAAAAGTAATTTAAAGTAAATCATACGGCTAGTTTCCGCACACAATAGCGGGAATAAACGGAATAAAGTGTTCATGACACTAATTCGTCTTCGTCCGTCCGCTTTCTGCGCCGTCAGCGTTCAATATCGCTTTATAATACTGCTAGTTTAGTTCCTTTGCTGCTCCCTGTCGGAAATAGTTACGCAGCAGCTATTTTGTATTTTATATACTTAACCACAATTCCAAAACGCTCGTTAGGTACCTTTTACAAATTAAAACACAGCAATATCGTGACGAAAATTTGAATAAAGTATTGCTTTAATAAATGAAACTGTAAGTATAGACTTACCCACTTTTGCAAGGATAGTATTTGTATAGCGAAGTTGGTTTTAAAAAGTTGACGGGCTATACTAAATGTCGAAATACAAAAAGAAGTTTAAGTAAATGTTTCTTTATTTATCAAGCAACTATTAAATACCCGAACTGTGACTTATCTATGCGTATATACTTATCGTTGTATATTATTATTACGTTATGTTATGATTGTTCAAATATAACAAACAATCAAAGTCAAATAATTATGCGAGTATATCAAATAGCTTTCATGAGATTGCTGAGTTACGAAATTACCACAATTTTCATGCCTGTGTTTTTAGAAACAGAAACGGTTTCATAACCGATTTATTGAGTTTGCAACTCATGTGATTAATAATGTTATTTTTGTAAGCTATTGATCTAGAGCGTTAGCGCGATCAATTAATCATTCGGCATTTTTACTCCTACTGTTTTTCTGAAGCCTCGCCTTATGAATTTTCAATTATGCAAGCTCAACGCCTAAACGGATATGACGCCGAGAAGACGCTAATTATGTAGCTAAAGCACAGACCAATCTGTGAGGTAAAGGGACATTTCCTTGTTGATCTTTATTAGAGTTTTAACCCATCAGTCGCCGTTCGATTATCTTAACCCGGTTGGAAAAAGCTCTTATGACTTATGACAATATCATAAGTGGGACAATATAAGATATTAATCATTTTAAACTGACATGGTCATTTACATTACTAGTGTGAATTAAAACCGGGTATATACTATATATAGGTATATACCATATTGAAGTCATCAAATTTATATGGTAAACCCCATTTTAAATCATAGTACCTACCTACCAAAATCGACAAATTTGACTTTATTGTGTCGCCCGCGCCGAAAGAGACGCTTGACGCATCTATCGGTCCTGTGACATTGAAATAGAGCTTTTTTCAAACATGTATGTAGCCGACCAGCCGTCGACAGATTGGGTTGACGCCTTTAGTTTTCATTGCTTTCCTAGTTCGTTGCGCTGTCAGTCTCGAAATTGCCTATAATTTTCAAAACATCATAATATATACAACGGCTGCTATTAAAATAGATTTTATTGCCGGCTCAATAAAGATCTATTTTCGTTAAGCAAATTCGAGATACGAGACTACGGAAGTTACGGGTAGATATTATGAGAGCGTTAGCGTTAGCGTGGGACTGCGCCGCCGTTCACTTGAAGTGCGTGGGCGCACTTAGCTTTATTAAAAATCGTTTTGTTCTTTAATATCAATGGTGTGAATCTAATGTCGCTCACAGCTAACGGTTATGTTCATGTTATTTCCAATTTAAGGTAGGATTTCGGTACTTCGTTGAGATATATTTAATCAATAACAATAAATATAACGAGACATTCTTCCTCCCCCCCACTAAGCTCATACATGTAAACTGTCTCGGCAAAACGTTGTGTTTGTACTGAGCAACGGTATTTAATAAAAAAACCGGCCAAGAGCATGTCGGGTCATGCTCAGTGCAGGGTTCCGTAGTTATTCGAAAACGGCTGGGCCGATTATGTTCGTTATAGTTTTACTTTAAAGTATTTGTACCGTATACCTGTACCAAATTGCAAATTTCTGGTACTAACGGCCACCGAGCTATGCTGTGAACAGACAGACAGACAGACAGACAGACAGACAGACATGGCGAAACTATAAGGATTCCTAGTTTACTACGGCACCTTAAAAGAATCAAATATTTGTGATAAAACACAATGAGCTGATTGATGAAAACAAAACAATAGTTTTCACTCCTATGAAAGTATTTATAAATTATAAATAGGACTTTTGCAAAAAAACTAACCAAATACGCGTATTTCACCTACCTACCTATTAAAACAATTTCCAATCAGACCCGAAACATTAAACAAATCTGGAAAAATAGTTTTCGAAAGTAATTAAACTAATAATTAAGTAAAGCATGAGAAAATTCATGAAAAGGCTGTTTTGTTTCTCATGTAAATCCAATTATGGTACGGTACGAGCCTACAGCCTACGACCCTCTAGCCTCCAGACTAGGCTGGATCAATGGCTCGTAACAAGGACTAAAATAGGTCAGGACTTTGACCCGCGTAGGTGTAATATTATAGTCACTAGTCTCACGTAAGTAATGCGTTTGTGAGGTAATAATGCTGCGCTTCTGAAAGGGTACAGCCAATCGCATAAATATGTATGCACTTTTATATTTATGTCTGAAAAATACGGTCTAAAATTGTATACATATTTATTCCCTTGAAGCACCTAACTCCTCATACATATGACGTTTGTAAATTGAATAGTATAATATTTTTTGAAGTAATCATTTCGTAGATTAGTTTTGTTGATGGCTTGCCTGCGGCTATTATTTGTCTTATATTGTAATCTGTTGTAGGGTACTCTTACTGCGAGATTTATTAACAGACGACTCTTCACAATTAACGTTTCCAGTTTTAGTTTACATGCATGACGTACAGTGGCGTATCTAGGGGGGGGCAGGGGGGGCTCGTGCCCCGGGCGCCAAATTAGAGGGGGCGCCAAATCGCCCAACATTTTTAATTTCCTTTTGCATAATTTATTATACCTATGTTAAAAAATCGAAAATCTGTATGCGTTATCTATCAGAAGGGGCGCCAAATCAGCCAAGATTTTTGATTGCCTTTTGCATAATTTATACAATAAAAAAATTTAATTCATAAAATGCTAGATTGGCACGTTTTCCGGGCGTCAAATTAAGCGGGGCGCCAAATCAGCAATTTATTTTGATTTCCTTTTGTATAACTTACACATAAAGAAAATCTTCATGTGTAAATAAAAAAAATGCTAGATTGGTACATTTTCCCTGGGCGCCAAACAAGTCAAAATTTTTGATTTCGTTGTGCATAATTTATACATAAATAAATCAAAAATATTTATTGTAAATATGTATAGAGGGGACGCCAAATCGGCCAAGGTTTTTGATCACCTTTTGCATTACCTATTTGTACATTAAAAAAATGTAAATTCATAAAATTCTAGATTGGTACTTTTCCCGGGCGTCAAATTAAGCGGGGCGCCAAATTAGCAATTTATTTTGATTTCCTTTTGCATAACTTACACATAAAGAAAATCTTCATGCGTAAATTAAATAATGCTAGATTGGTACATTTTCCCTGGGCGCCAAATTACAGCCTGGCACAAAAAAAAAAGTAGAAATTAAAAAGTGGCAACATTGTAGTGTCGTCCCGTTTTCTCACGCATATAATTATATTGATTTGAAAGGGACGCCACTACGATGTTGCTACTTTTTAATTTCTACTCTTTTTTGCCAAGCTGTAGGAGGGGCACCAAACAAGCCAAAATTTTTGATTTCCTTGTGCATAATTTATACATAAATAAATCAAAAATATGTATGCGTAAACTATTAGAGGGGGCGCCAAAATCGGCCAAGATTTTTTATTTCCTTTTGCATAAATGATACATTAAAAAAATGCTAGAAGTATGGCAATTTACATTTTCTCCGGGTGTCAAATTAGGCAGGGTGCCAAATCAGCAATTTATTTTGATTTCCTTGTGCATAATTTATACACAAAGAAAATCATTATGCGTAAATTCAGAAAATACTAGTTTGGTACCTATATTTTTCCGGGGCGCCAAATTGTGGAGGGCTCCAAACCAACCAAAATTTTTGATTTCCTTATATCATTTACACATAAATAGATCAAAATTCTTAATGAGTAAATACACAAAAAGCTATAGTTTTCTATAGTTTTCTCTTTTTTTATATTAACCATTTGGAGAATTTTTAAAAGTAAAAGTATGGAAATAAGTTTATATCCTGTGCTGCAAGTAGTACTTATTACTCTTATTAGCATCGATAAAATTGGAAATGTACCTATTCAGTTCGAACACAGTTGCATTTATTTTGTTTCGCAATTTTTTTAAATAAACTAAAATTTTCCTAGTAGGTAGGGCCTTTCCTGTCTAGTAGGTTGAATTTTGGATAGATTGCGGTATCCTAAAAGTGACCCTTTTTAGGGTTCCTACCTAAATTAGGAACCCTTTTAGTTTCGGCAGGTCAGACTAGACCGGCAGTACTAGAAAGTTGCAATTTGGTAAAGGTACATATACATATTAATTACGCCGAGAAAATAATATAATAAAATATAGAACAATAGTAAATCACAAGGGATCAAAATGATATATTTTCACGCCCGGATGAAGCGATGGATTCCACAATAGAATCCAGAACGTAGTGAGGCATTCTAAACTGGAATTCTGAGCGAAATGAGGGATTCAAGCGAACAAATTAAAGCACGACCGAAGGGAGTGCTTTAAATCGACACGTGTTACGAATTTGGTTTTCGCACGTGTATACTGGGACGACGTTTTTCAGTACATTTGGTCCTCCAAAGACCTGACGTAAAATGAACCACTTCTCGCACTAGCGGGTAACAATCAACCGAGTTAAAAAGAAGTTTTTACATATGTATCGAACGACTTTTTTCATAACAAGTGCCTTAAAAACGCACGGCGATTTTTTTTCACGCACGCGAAGCAAAGTTTACTTTTCCGCACTAGTTAGGAAAAAATATTTTTCCCCTACACGTAAAGTGGCGATGGATTTACTGTCGATATTAGGTGTTAACTTTGGAAAACGAGAGGGGGGGGGGCGCAAATTTGGCGCTTGCCCCGGGCGCTATTTACTCTAGCTACGCCCCTGATGACGTATCTAAAAACCGATGAGCTGGCGACTTCCTCCCAAATGCCGCCAGCATCCTCGGTACAATGGCACAAGCGCCAATCCTAGATATAGGTATATGTTAGGTTAGTTAGATTTCATTTATTCTACATAAATTAAACAGTTTTGAAAATAAAGACCGATAAAAAAAAGTTTACTTTATAGTGTGATCGGAAAGGTCGCCCGTCAGACTGAAGTTCGTTAGTGATAGTGAGTATAATGAATAAGGTATGGCTGGAAGGTTTAGTTAATATTCGTCGCCGCTCACCGGCGGTCACGTATACACACGCGACTGGACTTTATTACTTCTGTCCATTCACAGGAGACCAGCACATTCACTATATTCAAATAGGCATAATTATATGTTAATACTCGAGGACGTCTTCCATAGATAAACCTACAAAGCAAAGCTATTTACGATAGTAAATGTACAATATGGGTATAGGCAACGATATAATACATATGTGTAAAACTTAGAAAAAGGGATAAACAACAACGACCTTATTCATAAACGTCTCCTAACTTAGCAAGCCTATAAGTATTGTTCATCCCTTTCGGTCTTATAAATATCTCTATAAGACCGAAAGGGTCGAACGATACTTATCTAAGTTAGATATTTATGAATACCGGGGGTAAATCAATGCGGCGATTCTATCCACAACTATAAAAATTCGACTATAATATCCAATGATGATGACGATTTAAAATCTTGATCATCATTGAAACGTAACTATTTTGGTTTAAGGTCAATGCGAGTAATACCGTCTATCGGGAAAGTCCGTCTACCAAGTACCAACTGATTTTCACCCCTAACTCAACAATATCAGACGCATATGACTGACTTTCCTTACAAATAAAATATGGCAGAATTACCCACACTAACCCTAATAGGCTACTTGACCCATTTTTAAAGTTTGTCGTATATTATTAATCAATATCAGATTAACGGAAAAAAAATATAAATATATTTTTCACGACCTAGAAAACCGAAAAATTACAACTTAAAATTTAAACTTTCGTTAAACCTGAAAACGATACTAGCCATGTTAATGCTTGGATTATCTGTGGTGTGACGTCACTCAAACCGAAAACAAACACTTGACATGTCGCTTACGTTATGTCAATGTCACAGCAAAGCAACATGCCTTTGCTATATGTCCATGGCGTGATCATCATTGAAACGTAACTATTTTGGTTTAAGGTCAATGCGAGTAATACCGTCTATCGGGAAAGTCCGTCTACCAAGTACCAACTGATTTTCACCCCTAACTCAACAATATCAGACGCATATGACTGACTTTCCTT